>CABFWB010007878.1:0-21407 GCA_902151455.1 Timema bartmani
TTAACTTCTTAATAGTTTTGGTTAGGCCTACGAAAATGTCCGAAACAAAGAAAAATAAAAGTGAAATATGGGGATTTTTCGTCAGAGCCTCTAATAAGAAAACTGCCCTGTGTAATATATGCCTGAAAAAATACAAGACACCAACAGGTGACTTAATTGCTATAAGAGACATGTTTATTTTTAAAACAATGCATATTTTTCTCGTAATACCAAAAGATCTACCTTTTTTTTTTTAATTTAAAACTGAAATAAAAATAACTATGATAGCTTATTTAGAGCATGTGTTGCAGTTTATCTACATTTTATTTTAATGTGTTAGATTCAACAGTAATATTGGATTTTACAAATTACTTCTTTAATTTCTCAAGTTTAAATTTGCTTGAATGCTAGGACTATATAATCATTTTAATGCATTTAATCCTAACATTTTTAATTTCAAGTTTTTAATTCTTAGAACACTATTCCAGGCACAACAAAAACACTTTCAAACCATCTAAAGACACATCCATCTCAATTCAATGAATTTAAAAGAGCAAGAGGCAATAAAATTGAAACTACCTCAGCTCATAAAAAAGACACTAGTTCAGTCAACAATTCAAGGTGCCTTTCAAAAAGGTTTGATCATGCAGCCTACCAACCCAGTAGCACATAAAATTACAAAGCAAATTGCAAAAATGTTGGCAATGAGTCTCTTGCCATACGAGTTTGTGGAAGAAGGCTTCATCAACTTAATGAAACATGTAGTGCCAAACTACAAAGTTCCTTGCCGCACCACATTTTCGTGAAACTATATGATGAGACAAAAAAAATTTTTTAATGTCAACTTATTAATGATTTACCCCAACTTTTTGCTTTGTCGCTTACCTTAAATGGATGGACGTCACGTGCACACGACAGTTACACAAGTCTGACGTGTCATTATTTAAAACCAGATTTTGAGTACAAGTTGTTTACAATGAACACTGTACTACTTAAGGAATCACACACAGCTGTGAACATCAGAGCTACACTGCAAGAGGCTGTATGTGAATGGGGCATTGCTTTAAATGAAGATACACCCAATATATTCTGCCAGCGATAATGCTCCAAATTTTCGTTCAGTTAATTCCCTGTTTATTTCCATTCCATGTTTTGCCCATTCCCTACAGTTAGCTATCCATGATGCCAAAGCAGGATGGGGTTTGTACGCTTTTGACAAAGGCAAAAACAATCATGGGTCATTACAGTTGTAGTCCATCCGCAAGAAAAAGATTACATACTGTAATGGAAGAGATGGGACTTGGACTGCCAGTACTCGAGTTAATTCAGTTTGTGGATACAAAGTGGTCCAGCTAGTATAATATGCTTTCTCGATTACATGCTGTTAGGAAAGCTGTTGGAGCTGAACTCGCCAATTCAGAAAATAACATCGAGGTCCTGACTGCAGTTGAATGGAAGCAAGCGGCAGGCATTGTAGAGGTTCTTGGCCCACTAGCTGACGCCAACAAGGAGATCAGTGGGGACAGTTATCCAACCTCTTTAATGGTTATACCCATCCTTCATTGCCTCAAATCCCATCTAAATGTTTTTATCACCAGCAAGAAGGATGGTTTAATGTTCGCATGAAGTTTATATAAGGCTTTGAAATCTCGCTTCAGTTTCTATGATTCAGATCCTATTTTCTGCCCATCCGTTCTATGCAATCCCAGATTTAGGGTGGCAGTAAACACGCTAGCAATTGAAATTAAGAAGTTGAGTGACAAGTCATCTTTAGAGCCTAACGTAAGAGATGGACAACTCTCGTGCTCCTCTTCTAGTTCTGGACTATGGTCAAGTTTTGATTCCATACCCAATACCACCCAACCGGCAATAGACAACAATAGTGAAGTGAAGAATTACCTAAATGAACCACGAGTGCCTAGATCAACAAACCCCTATATCTGGGGGAGGGAAGAGGGTTCTCGAAAATACCCTAATGTCTCCAAGGTAGCCCTCAAATACCTGGGAATACCTGCTACAAGTGTGTGTAGTGAAAGGATCTCTTCTAGTTCAGGAAACATTGTAACTGCCAAACAAGAATCATTGACTCTTATTCATGTCGAGGAATTAACATTCCTTCAAAATAACTTGAAGAAAAAGTGACACTTTTAACTGCCTGTGTAAATATTTTTTTACAATGTTTGTTTTTATTTTAACTTATAAAAACAGTTTGATTTTGATATAATGTATCCTAATATGCGTTATTTTTTTAAATAAGTTATAACATAACCTGCCCTGAAGTTAATATTTTTAAAAGTTTAATTGCAAATCAAATGTAGGATAATATCATTGCATAATGTCACAGACCTGTGTAAATATTTTCTTAGCATATAACTTAACCTAATATAGTATATACCCATATTGTTTTATAAAATATAATTGTTTATTTATGTGCACAAGTAAATTTTTTTAGTAGGCCTACATAATTTTTTTTTAAAAAGGTTAATGTCTTATTGTTTATTATTACATAATTAGGCTAAATTGTAATGTTTCTTTAAAGTTAGATTAAATGTATCAATTTAATAGCATTTGAACTAAGTATAAATATATTAAGGCTAAAAACATCCAAGTTTTTTTAGAAAAATAATTTGTTTTCAGAGCTATTATTAGTTGTTCAAATTTTATTCGAACTTCGATTTTACTTCGAGGATATTCTTGAATATTCGCTTCAAACTGAAAAAACTGGCTTCGCACACCCCTATATAATAACTAACAGATTATACAGTTTACTGCCACTTAAGGCTTAATCTATTGCATGTTTTAGACATGGGTTTGAGACATTGATTATATTAATATATAACTAATCTTGTTAAAGTGCCACTTTAAAGGTTTTACTTGCAAGTTTTTGATGCTTTGTCGACACTTGATATTCTTGTAGTAACCTACTCTCTAATTTTAAAATGCCATCTCAACTTATGAGTTGGGGGGTAATAAGTCAAGAGGAAGACCAATAGACAGGTGGATGAAGGGAGTGCAGAGAAGGGTGGAGGAAAAAGGAGTAGACTGGGCCATGGTGGAGGAGAGATTGTAGAAATAAATAATACATTGGAGAGGCTTATGTACCAAACAGAGCTGGAGTTTTTTGATGAAGTTATGATGATGATCATCATCATCTCAACTCTTGTTAAAATATTAGAATTTAGAAAAAATAAGAAATTTCAATTTTGTCATTTTATGTCCAAACAGTCCAAGGAACATTACATTTTTCAAACATGTTAAAGTTGTTTTTTCTTACTGTGAATTTACATAGTACCGTCTCTAGGTATTTGTGCAATCATTTAGAAATCTTCTGCTAAAGTAAACCGAGCTCTTAGTCTTTTAATTCCCACATGTTTAAATAAAGTCTACTATATTATATTCAAGTCACTTAATAGTATTTTTAGAAGACCCTTTCTACTGAAATCCTACTAAAGTATAGATTTGGTTAGTGCTCTTGAGGTAAAGTTATGTTTGTGTTGTATATGCAGGGCGAGGCAGGGAGAACAAAGAGAACGAGCGAAATCTGGACGAGGGGAGGGACGGCTACCGACGGGGCGGAGGCAGGATGATGAATGGGCCAGGGCGAGGCAGGGGGGGTCGGGGAGGTGGCCGCTTGGGCCCCAGGACTTTCCAGAGTAGGGAAAAGGGGGGATTTTCACGCCCCATCGAGACATGGACTGGCTCTGAAGATACTTCTGGGGAATCCCTCAAAATGGGTGAGTTTCATTGATTAGCCCATGCCTATCATTGCCAGAGTACAAGTGTCTTAACTTGGAACATTATGTTCCCCCTTATACTATCTTATATTAACATTAAACAATAATAATAATGTTTTTGATACCCGCTTCAGTGGCCACATGGTCAATGTGCTACTCTTGCAGTAGGCTAGATTGCCTATGACGAGATCGAGGTTTGAATCTTGGTTGGGCATACTGAAAGTGTTTTTTCCTGAATGGTTTTTCACAATACCTCCATGCAAATGCGAGTACATTTCCTATTCTCTAAAACCATCAGCATAATTAGTACATAAGTGTATAACCCAAACAGGTAGTCGGACGCAGTGCTAAAAAAAAATGTTTTTGATCTTGTGTAATACATTAATCAACATTGATGTAGCCATTACATTTCTATAGGCCTAGTTCTTTTTTAGAGTAAATAACTAAGCATTTTATTTTGGGTTTACTCCACTATTTTACTAATTCAAATCTCCAACCTTCGGGATTGGGGTGAGCAATGAAAGTAAAGAGAACAGCAAGGAGAGTTCTATAGGTGTGTAAGAGACCTATTATGGAGAAGAGAAGTGCCCTGGAAGTGTAAGGAAGTGTTGTACAGGGTGTACTCTGTACCCATTTTCAGATATGCAGCAGAAACATAGACATTGAATGTAAGAGAGACTAGGAAAGTGGAGGCCATGGGAATTCTGTTTGTGGGGAGAATGTTGGCTGTCATTAGGAGAAACAAGATTAGGAATGGAGTTATTAGGAAAAGAGTGGAGGTACAGGGATTACATGAGATAGTAGAGGAAGCAAGATTGAGATGGTATGGGCATGTATTGAGGCTGGAAAAAGAGGATGCCAAAGAAATGTTGGCACTGAAGATCATAGGAAATAGACCACAAAGGAGGCTAAGAAATAGATGGGAGGAGCAGATAGCAGAAAATGTTCAAGTGAGAGGAGAAGAATGGAATGAATTAAAGGAGGAAGAATGTTGGAAGGAGAAGTGGATTGGTGGACCCTGAAAATTACATAATTATGTGTTTAATTTTGCCTTATGCCTCGTTTTAAATTTTAATCTAATCTGAAGGTTATGGTTGATTATATTTTTTAAGGAAACCTAAAATGATTGTAAACGCTTTTTTTTTTTTTTTNTTAAATATTCTATAGTTTGGTTGGATTCAGAAACCTAACGTAGTAAAATATTCAACACATTTGATTGGAAACATTATTATAATAAGCCTAAACCAAATTATTCTATTCAGATTTAAATCAATTTAAAAAAGAAAATTAATCCAATTTATTTTATGCAAGTTATTAGACTAGGACTTGATTTGATAAAATAAATTTAACATAAAATTTTATTCAAATTCGACTCAAAATGTTCTTAGCCATGAGATTCATTTCACACTAGATTTAACATTTTTCTTAAGCATGAGATTTGATTGAGTCAGCCGAAATTCAGATTGAATTCTAATTTGAAAATTATGGATTCATACAGGCTCAATGAAAGGCTTATATTCATGTGATTAGCTTAATGACCTATGGCAGAGGTGCCCAACTTGAATTATAAACGGGCCGAATTACACATTTCTTCTCTGGCGAGCCGAATACCTCTACCCCTTACCAACTAATTTTGACACTTAAAAATTAGAACTGTAAAATACCATATTTATCTGAATTTAAGATGAGATTTTTCTACAAATTTGTAGCTTCTAAATCTAGGGGTTGTCTTAAAATCGCAGACTAAGGATTGGGTTAGGCCTACATCAAAAGGTAACATTTTACATCTCTATCTAATATAAATACAATAGTGCAAGGCTGCCTTTTTTTTTACAGATTTTATCAATTTTCACATATTTTAAAGGTATAACATAGAACACAGGATATTTGGTTATTTTCACTGATTTTTAAGCTTTTTTTTAAGGTTATCGTTAAAAATAACTACCTAGTTGTGGCCGGATATGATACTCGATTCCTCAATACCCATAGTGTTGACTGGTATCGCAAAAATCGATACTATACACTAAAAATCTTGATACCACTCTTTAGTATTCAACACGATTAGCTCCTCATATGGGTTGGGATAATGATGGGCATAATCAAATTGAATTTTATTAAGTGGTGCTGTTTTTGATTACATTTCCAATCACTTCACTACGATATTAAAAATTCAGCCATTCACAATAATCAAAATATATTTAAAAACAAATAGTAAATTATCAAATTTTATATATTTAATTCTTAAAACTTTGCCACATAGCTAGCGCTTGTCAAGTAAGACATGATGAGAAAACTCGAATTGATTTTAAACAAACAAGCAATCATACATAAAGTTTATTAGACAATTTTATCATGCATAACGTTAGTTTTAATTCATGAAACTCCACAAATATCTAACTTTTGAATAATATCAAGTAAATTATTATCTTTGATTAGATTATCCTAGATCCTCTGTTTTGAAATAAGAATAAAGGTGTTTGCTTAATTACCACTAATTTCTTACGCTTGGCTGTCATAATGGCTGATTTGTCCTTTGAATTCTTTCTATATCTCTTTACTTTATATTATTTTATTTTCTCTACATCATTGTGAAAGTGAAAGTGTCATGTTTTAGAAGCTAGTTTTAATGGTCGCGTCCAATGTTCGCATTTAGGCGGAGTAGGGTATATATGAGACTCGGATTTTCACAAACAATTATCATTTGTCATAATAAAAACTAACCTCTCATTGTTTTTATGAAACTTCTTCATATTTAACCTTCTTATGCAAAAGCAATATTTGCGACAAAATAAGAAATTCCTTAGAAATTCTACAAACCTAAATGGATTTTAAGTCAAAATAGGTGTTTTGTTTTGTAAATAAAAACAATTTATTAGCATTACAAAATAAGTCTACCATAATTATTACTTTCTTCATTCATGATAAAATAAATACCACTTGTAAAAAATCTATCCAGAACCACTGAAAAACTGGGGGTCATCTTAGATTCAGATAAATACAGTATATACATTTATTATATATATATATATATATATTGTTGAACCATGAACTTTATAATATATGTATAAGAAATATTAGTATAATTTTGTCATTGATTTCAAGAATAACAAAATTTATATCAGGTTTTGGTGCTAATTATGAATATGATTTAAAGAAGATTATTGCTTTGTCTACTTTAGGTAAACTGGGATTAATAACAAGAATTTTGTCAATAGGTTATGATAAATTAGCATATATACAGGATTTGGCAAAGATGATTAGACACTTTTAAAATGTGATAAAAGCATTAACTACTTCACCCTTAGCTCTTGATTTGACTCTTATGTCTTGACTATAATGTTAAGACAAGTGAAATCCATTGTGCCGCACATAAGTCCCTGCACTTTGTCTAATGGAGCCCATTCCTCTTGCACAACATCTCCAGAGGAATTTGCCGAATCAAAGCGTTGATCGATTCCTTCAATTCCGTGATTGTGTGAGGCTGATTCTCGTAACTTTGTGCTTCTAATGTCCCTACAAGAAAAAGTCGCAAGAGGACAAGCCTAGCGACCGTGAAGGCCATGTGACATCACCATTGCAAGACATGAGTCTCCCTGGAAACATTGTACTAAGAGTCTGCATTGGGGCTTGTGCTGTGTGCACTGTCACACCATCTTGTTGGAACCACAGATGGTGCCTACAAATATGGCGCCGGCGCAATTCTGGGAGCAGAAGCTCATCCAGCATGGTGACATAACGAGCAGATGTTATCTTAACCACATGTCCATTGTCATTCTTGAAAAAATATGTGTCAAGAATTCCAAACTTAATGACTCTACACCATCACATGACTTTCTGGCTATAAAAAGGAGCTTGATGCAGTAAGTGTGGGTTTTCACGTGCCCAGTACCTGAAGTTCTGGTTATTCACATACCCGCTTGTGTGGAAATGGGCATTGTCCGATGTCAAGGAACTCTCGTTGACCGTCAATCAGTTCCAGAAGCTGTATTAAAAATCCCTCTGTTGGTTCAAGTCTTGTGAACATAGCTCGTGTACCACTTGCATCTTGAAGGGATGGAAATGGGAGTCCTGGTATAATATCCGCCTCACACTTCTATCCAACATACCCAATGTTACAGAATGTTGGGGACTCTGCTGTAGTGCCATCCTTACTTGCTCAATACCGTCAGGTGTTTGCACGGCTCGTGAACGCCTAGGGTTTTTCCTATTCTTAGTAGATGTGGTAATTCTGAAGACCCTCACCCAATTGAAAATGGTTTGGCGTGTGGGGACCCTACCATTTCTACCGATGTTGAATTGGCGCCTAAACACGTTCCACCGTAGTAGCAGAGCTATTGTTCTTTAAATAGCACTCCACAGCAAAAGCACAGTGCACTCTCGGGTCACTGCGGGCTTGACCTTGCTCCACAAGTCAGCGCAAGAAACATTGCACTATCTACCAGCAGGTGTATTTGGCGCCGGTTTACACTTTCTAATCATTTTCGCCGCATTCTGTACATAAGGATGAAGTTCATTCTCCAACATTATATAGATATGTGCCTGTATTTAGTCTTCTTGTTTACTCAACAACATACATACTAATTACTGTACATCTAATTCCAAACCACCCTAAAGCGCTTTAATTTATTTTAAATAATTTAATACACATAGTTTTATCAAGAAGGATAAAAACGTTTATTTAATCATATATACACTTTGTACATGAACTTCAATTTAGTGGGATTTCTGAGCCTTCATTTCAATCCACAGTGTGTTAATTTCTGCAGTAAGCTTGTATACACAAAGTTATAGTACTGCATGCAGATGTTCAACCATGATGTGGTATCGCTACTTGGATTTTATTATTTTTATTCTTGAGAATGTTTGTTCGCAAAATTAGCTATTACCAAATGCAGAGGTATATTTCCTTGCAAATTTTAATAAACCTGGGAGTTTTTCACAACTAATACAATTATAAAAATCCACAAGATTTCCTGATTTGTAATAAATAATAATACAAAAAGTATTCACTCCACTTTTCATTAAAAATGCGACACTCGCTATCTACTTTTCTCTATTTTTAAAGAGACATGATAACTAGGGACATGCAAAATTTGCATTTGTGATAGTGCGAATTTTTATATGAATTCTACTGTTTTCATGCAAATATCAAGAATTCAATTTTTTTTTTAATAAATGCAATTTCTTTGTAACTGGGTGGATACCATGTATTTCAAAATACCTAACTAAAAATTCCAAAAATTTTAGGCATTTTTGACAGTGAATTTACTATACATTTGATAAAAGTAACAAAATACTGTATCTATGTATTTTTGATTGTGTTATACCAACTCTCGATAACTCGGACCTCTATATTTCTGACATTGAATAATTCAAACAAAATTTTCCAAAAATAAAATTGTTTTTAGTAACACGCCAGCCGCATGGTGGCAGGCTAAAAGTGTTATAGAAGTAGTGTAATGCAAGGGGCTGGCGGAGATCTTGCAACACAGCATTACTACCCCTTCCCTCTCGCCCCTGCACATAGACCTACAGTACAGTATTTAGATAATTTGCAAGTACTATAGGTCTATGGTAATTTCAAGTTTTCCCATTCTAGTATTTAACTATGTTATTTGTGTATGTGTCTTACCTGATATATATTGTTTACCTCATCATATTAAAGTGTAGTATTACTTTAGCTAAAGAATCAGTTTTCATTCCTTAGGCACAACTTTACTTCCCCTCTATAATACGGACTTTCGTAACTTGTACAGACCCCATCCCCTTTAGTACCGAGTTATCGAAAGTTGACTATGTGCTTTTTTTAAATGGAATAAACCTGTTTTTATGTTAAAAAAATTATTGGAAAATTTCTAAACTTAACTAATGGTTTTTTTTAAGATGAATTTTCAAATATCTATTCATCATAGTGAAGTGTCTATAATTAATGTCTTCATTTCATTAGCCCAACGTTAATAATGTCTTATTTTTATTTACATTACCTTAATTTGTTTTATTTTTATTTACTTTACCTTAATTTGTTTTATTTTTATTTACTTTAACTTAATTTGTCTTATTTTTTATTGGCTGAAGCTTAACCAATCTTATTTTTATTGGCCGACCCTTAATCAGTCTTATCTTTATTGGCTGAACTTTAATTTGTCCTATTTTTATTTGTTGAACTTTAATTTTCCTTATCTTATCTTATTGCCTGAAGCTTAGTCAATCTTATTTTTATTTGCTGAATCTTTGTTTGTCCTATTTTATTTACTCCACCTTAATTTTTGTTTTGGTTTCATCGTAACATTTCAGAAAATTTGGGCAACGAGTTTTCATCAACTGAAGATTGGGACAGTGAAACGATTCCCGGTTCTGGCACAAATGTAGGTACTGGTAACGTTTCAGACAAATGGGGTGACGACTTTCCGTCGCCCGAGGATTGGGATAATGAGGAGTACACGGGCTCACTAGCGGATAGCAAGGTATTCACCTCAAGTGGCGGTACCATGGAGCCTGTTCCTAGCAATGAACCCCTTGTGGATCTGGCAGCCCAGAACTTATCAAGTAGTGTGGCATCGAGCTCAAGTCAAATGTCGCAGAGCATTGACATCCACCAGGCTCAATCTCAACTGTCACAAGTGAGTCATTTTGACTAGCTTTGTGTCTTCGTTCTTCAATAAATAATACCAATATACTTGGCATTTTGAGTTAATTCTTATATTAATGAGAAGCGTCGTAGTTTTACACAGTTTCCTTTCATTCCCTCGCATTAATTTAGATGGAGTTTGATTATCTTGCCCAATTAGGGGTGTACAAAGTCCACTTTTTCAATTCAAAGTGAAATCAAATTATAAGGATTATTCTAGAAGCCAGATCAAAGTTTGAATTGAAAAAGTCTTAAGTTGATTGGCCCTTTTCGTTTGGCGTGGAAATATAGAGTCATGGGAACAAATGATTATCTTCAAGAAATTTTATTGTTTTGCAATTTTCTTTTCGGAAAAGGTTTGTTCAAGAATAGAAGCATGTTTATTATGTTATTTTTTTTTATATACACCACCACCACTATAATTTTAACAGTGATCAAATATCACTAATTTTGGCATTTTTTCAATAGAAAACTTCCGGCTGCATAACAAAAAATAAAAAAGTAACGCCTAATAAACATTGATACATAATTTTAAAAGAGGTGTTGAAAATACTGCTATAAAAATGTCACTCGTTCTCGAGAAAAATGATATTTCAAAACACGATTTTCCCAAAAGACATGTCAGGTAGCTAGCGTCATTTATGTTTTCCGTGATCCATCTGTTCTTGTTGGTGCGGAAGGATACTTTGGTCAGTTGTGAAGCCACGCCACGCCTTTCACCCTCCATCCCACAAAATAGGCTTTAGACTTTTACGCGACAGGGCCAAGGGCCTTAAGTCGGGAAGAAAAATATTCGGTAAGAGTATATGAAGGTCACATTTGAAATGTGAAGTCGAAGTAAAGCTTGAAATATGCAAAAATAAGTTTTTTGTTTTGGTCACTTAGAACTACTTTTAAATTTTTCATACAGTGTATTTTAGTAAAGAAAAAGGCTTATATAAAAACATACCACACTATATTATTTGATGTTTACCTATCTGAATTTATCAATGCTTACAATATCAATTATATATAATCACATCTTAAGTCAACATCCCGAAAGTTGGTTTGATATCATTTATATTCATATGGAGCTCTCTATGCAACTCACTGTTTTGGCTAGTTAGTGTAGCCTGTACCATCTGGTAGAAAATCCATATACTAGGAGAGTTATGAAAGTGATTGGCTAGTTAGTGTAGCCTGTACCATCTGGTAGAAAATCCATATACTAGGAGAGCTATGAAAGTGTGGTTCCTCGTTGCATTCCACGCTTTTTATGAGCGCGTGTGAAAGGGCCTACCAATTTTACTGGAAAAGTATTTTCACACACCTTACAGGAATCCTTTACATTCCACAATTGACTTGGGATCAATGGATTTACTTCCTCTCCGAAGTAAGTTGTGCTATGGATCTTTATTGTTCAAGAAAAACTCATCAATCTCAGCTATGTCTGAACCTACAAACATAAAGTCCTAGGGTGAACACTTTTTCCCCCGAGACCACTGATGTCGACATCAACAATAGGTGTTAAAATACTTTTTAGGAGCTATTCCAAAAATTATTTTATGTTGGTGAGATATTTCAATTATTATAATATTGGTCAGAAAGGGATCAAAGTTTAGAGTTTCAAATAAGTTGAATATAAAGGTAAATGTCAAAAATACTTTTGAATTGGGTCAGGACAAACACATTGATTCAGGTGCAGTTATGGGTTTGAACAATCAATTTAAATGTTATAGTATAGCTGAATTTTTGAAAGGAAAAAAATGTTTATTGGTCCAGGTTTGCGAGTGTCTTGACAAAAAGCAAGTATAACATAAATGATATACGGACGCGCAAGAGTTCCAAAATCGACACCATAAACACGGCGAATGTATCAAGGATTGAACTTCTAGGCAAAGACAACTATGATATGTGGAAACTGCAAATGCAGGCCTTGTTAATTAAAGCCGATTTATGGGAGTTTGTGAACAGTAGTGCATTAAAACCCTAGTTGATGAATGATTGTGTCAATGAAGCCAACTTGAGAGAATGGGTGTGCAATGATATGAAGGTGCGGTCAGACATAATTTTCTATAGGTGACCTGGTGGTCTAGGGGTAAGGTGTCAGACTTTTGTGCTGGGGGTCTGGGATTCATTCCTCGGTCCTGGCACAGATTTATCTGATTGCCAAACCCTTCCTTCACCTCCAACAAGACCTGTATTAATCACAACTTGTGAATGTGAGGAATGCCAGTACTCCACCGTGGTTCGGATTCAACGTTAAACTGTAGGTCCTCCATTTGTAAATATCCTCAAGTGAACTCAAGCAAGTGAAAAATTGTGAGACATCGCATGAAATGTGGCAGAAATTGGAAGAGATATATAGCAATCCAAAGGCCTGGTGAGAAAGGCAATCTTTTGAAGAGGTTAATGCTACAGAAAATGGTGGACATTAGTGATGTGGGTGCGCATCTAAACCGGTTTTTTTGACTCTGTAGACAAGTTGAATGACATCGAAGTCATGATCAACCCAGACTTGTTTACGATTTTATGACTATAGCTTACCCGTTAGTTTTGAGAACTTTCCTTGCGTTATTGAATTGCCTATGCCGGACTCGCTTCACATTAAAGTTGTATAAGAAGTGATGCGCGAAACGCGTCGTCGGATTTCATGTTTGCAAATAAAAATGGAAGGAGAATGGTCGACCACTTCGAAGTCAAGGATCAAGACTATGCAAAATCCTGCTTAAGGATACAAAGTCAAGGATCTAGGCTATGCAAAATCTTGTTTAAGGATAGAGTTCAACCAGACAGAAGGGCAGGTAACGCTGCACCAGCATCGCTACATGCGCAAGCTGCTTTCGCCATTCAGCATATTCAAATGCAAACCTGTAGCCACCCCTGTGGATACAAGCTTGAAGGTGAGGAGAAACAAAGAGCAGTCAGAAGACGATCTAAGGCTTTCGAACCGCGAGCTGGTCGGGGCATTTACATACTTGGCATTAACTACAAGGCCCGACATATCATTTGCTGTAAGCAATCTGGAGTATTTGGACCACTGCTATAGTACTGATCACTGTAAGGCCGCCAAGCGTGTATTATGCTATCTAAAGTGCCGTCTAAGTGGGGTTGACCTATGGCTCGGATCCAGGACCAGTCAAAGGATTTGTAGAGTAGACTGCGGAGGTTGTCCCGAAGATAGGAGGTTTTAAACCGGGTATAGTTGAATACTGTATATTCATGCTATATGAAGGACCGGTATCCTGGAATCTAAAAAACAGCCAACTGTTGTCCTGTCGACGAAAGAGGCAGAATACATGGATCTGTCTGAGAGTGTTAAGGAAGCCGTCTATTTGCAGCGATTCCTCGTAGACATGGGCTTTGGCGACTTGGGCGAGATGGTTATTTTCTGCAACAACAGAAGCTCATTGAAGTTGGCGGAGAATTCGATGTTTCATGCTGGTAGCAAGCACATCGACACCCATCACCACTTTGTGAGGGATGTACTCAAACACAAGGAACTTTGTGTACTTCACATCTCAATGAACGATCAAGTTGCAGACTTCTTGACAAAAGGACTGCCCAAAGTTAAACACATGATTGCATGGATCAGCCATACTGGATAATTCGTAAAGTTACTTTCTTTTGACAACCAACTAAAAGGGAAGTGTTGGAATGTTGGCATGCTTTTAAAGCTCATTATGAGTCGCAGTTGTTTAGTGAAGCCATCTTTAAGCATGCGCATGCGCACCAGATCTCTGGCAGACAATAGACAGTCGAGTCGTGCCTGTTATAAGTTTGGGATGCACATCCATGTCTTTGTCACTTGTAATTTTAGTGTACTGACTAATGTATGCTTTCTTGTGTAATCTTGTTTATTTACGGTTCACTTGACCCATGGTGATCCTTCTCTAGCAATTACAAACAATATGAATAGCGTAATACCTGTCTTGATACAATATATGTCTGTTTAAGTAATATATTTATAATTATTGAAGATTATATTTTTTATTCAATAACACAACACTATATTATATATATATTATTGTGTTATTTAATGGCATTCAGTTGTGTTGATAAGGTAACTTTGTAAAATAAAAGCAACTCGTTTAAGATATCCGTGTACTTAACGGAAGTTAAGGCTAATTTAACTTTAATAAATTGATAGTAATAATGTTAAATAAC
This sequence comes from Timema bartmani, assembly GCA_902151455.1. NCBI lineage: Eukaryota > Metazoa > Arthropoda > Insecta > Phasmatodea > Timematidae > Timema > Timema bartmani. The sequence goes on from CABFWB010007878.1 coordinate 14,488, forward strand.
CTTAAATACAAACGTGACACTGATATACTGTCCTTAATTGTAAATTTTTTAGTAATATTTTCCAAAAATATCAGGAAAATAACTTTTCTTGGCTTGAGTTTCAGGAATATCCACTTTCCCTAGCTTTTTACCCAGAGTTCAAAATTCCAAACATGTAAAAAACTAGTAAAACTTGGAATCTTTGTCTACTGTGCAATGTTCTGCCATAGAGATATCCATTTTTTTCTTATGCTCAGGTTCATATGTTACTCATACTTTAAGGGGAGTGTGTGATGAACATGTTAAATCATTGGCCATTTAAATCTAGAGGGTGACTAGTAGGTGGTGAGATATGTAGAGAGAGACCGAGAGGGAGATGTTGGGTCTGGAGTTGGGGATGCACACCGCTGGAGGGGAAGGGCTCACACATGTGCACAGGCGACTTGTAAACTACCAGCACACAATGTTGGTGACGGGAAGGTTTAAGTAACACTGGTCTGCTCGCTTTCCCCACCACTGAAAATTGACTGAAAACCTATTCTTTCGATCACAGTTAAGCTTCACCACCTGCCTGCCTGCACCTCTATCCTTAACATTCATAGTGTCATGAGTATATACAGTAGTATACTCAGGCTAGCCACAAACCTGGGAAACGGGGAAAACCTGGAAAAGTCAGGGAATTTGACCATGAAACAGGGAAAATTAGGCATTATCATTATTTTATTAAAACAAGAGAAATATTAATATTTTTTGTTAAATCATTTCCATTATTGTATATTATGGCAATCACAGATAAAGTGAACGAATAATAACCTTCAGACACATCGTGTTGCTCTGATTATTTTCTTAACCTGAACCAAGGCCATCAAATGCACGTGTGTGTTGGAATGGGAGGGCTCGATCAAATTCACGTGACAGTATTCAATCAAGTATTTCATTACGTATTCACTTGCATGAGTAATAAACAATAAACAAAAGCAACAACAATATTGTATATCTCCACTGTTCTGATTCGTTCCTTGTTAATCTTAACAAATTAATGTGCATTTGAGCCTAAAGCTCCCCATCACCGGGACTGACACCTTTGTCAACATGCTCACCAGTGCAGGTCACAGACAATTAATAACAGCTCAAACATATGTGCCATTGAAGATCAATCCATACATAAACTGGTAAAATATGATCAGGGAAAAATAAAAAAAATTGTATGGAAAACCTGGAAAAGTCAGGGAATTTGAAAAAGGAATTTCTGTGGCCACCCTGGAACTGTTACATGTGAAGGAACTACAAGAGTAATTCTCTGGTGTTCAGGAAAAGGGATATAAGACTTAAAATTCGCTTTTGAGAAAATACAGAAACAAAGTCTGTGACAAAACTGTAAATCCCAGTATTATTAATTTTTTTTAACTAATAGGGTTATTTCCATCCTTCACTGAATGTGTTTTTGATTCTATGTTATACATTGACATATTTTTCATATTTTGATAATAATTGGTTTCTTTTTAGTAAAATTGTGAACAACTTATTCCCCTTTACTCAAACCTCCTTATGACTTATTCTTTATTCTTTTTCACCCAAATTATCAATCGCATATAAACCCCTTACTATGAAACATTATTAGTAATATAGGTCTATAAGTTAGTAATACTTCAATAGTATTTAGATATTTTGTTTTCATAGACAAAGAAAGTTTGCATTCCTAATAGTACCTACATGTGTATAAGGCATGATACAATAAAATAATGTTTTCAAACATTTAATATGATAAGGATTCATAGGCATTTTCCTGAACTCTAAATCACTCGTTTTTATCAATTTTTTGGATTGTGTCAGGATGGAAGTCTTTTGCTATTGAGGTTCTTTGAATATTCGTGTGAAAGGAATTAGTGCATATGGAATGAGCGGCAGCAGGTCCAACAAATATTTATTCTTTTGACAAATAAGTTTGTTACAGGAGCCCAATATGAAAGACGAGGCTGTAGTAGATTAAGTGTTGATCCTCTTTGTTGGGTAGTCAGCCTCTTGAAATCTGCTGATGTGTCAAGTGTTTCTTTAAACAGCTAATATCCTTGGTAAATTTTAACCACCATACATTTCTCCAGTTAAATCTTTCATCACGCTCTGTGGCTTTCTTCATTTGTAGGGCGTCTTTGGATAAGTCAGAATATTTAAGGAAGCCGGGATGATTCATTTGAATCACATTGAAAGTTGATTCTTACTTGTAAGACGCACAAGCTGCATTCAGCCAATAAAATATTTTTCTATACATGTCGATCACATTTATTTTTTCTCTCAATTTGGGTATGGTTGGAATCACACTACATGTTAGTGTGGCCTGGTAGCAAAAATTTGTGGCTCAATTATTCAAGGTATAGATGGATTTTTAACAGATACATATGCCAGCATATGAGAGTTTCTGTTCTGGCCCCTGCAAGTATCATATACATTATTATATGTTTCACATCAGAAGGTAGAATATAGAAAAAATTTGAAATCCAAGATGCAATTTGATTTACCTTTATACGACCATCAACTTCCCTCCACATAAAGCACGAGGCATGCCCTTATTTACATTTATGTTTGGTCAGATTAAATGTGCATAATTGTCACTTAAAGAAAGCAACAGAACTGTTCAGCATTGGGGTAGAAACTTATCCCCCTCTACTCAAACGTATATTAGCTTTTTATGATCAATATACTTTTTTCACATTTCTCTATATCTTTTATAGTCTAGATGGACTTATATATTTTTAACCCAACAAAGAGCATGCCTTTCTTAAGACATTGGCATACTTAACTCGTACTTTTATTTTTTGTACATATATCCCTTTACCCGAACACCACAGAATTAGTCCTTTTAATGGATACCAATTTTCCTTGATTCAATAATAAGCTTAAATCCTTTGCTTGTATGATACATCAAACCAACACAGCTGGGCACTCTGAAAAAAGTGTCATTCTTTTCTGGTTTTCTGTTATTATGAAAGTCCAAGGTCAAATGTATAGAGATTTTTTTTCCTAAATGCTTTCCTTTAATGCAAAAACAGTTAAACTTTATAGATTCTACCTTCCTACCTTCTACATTATTCCTATCTCATTACTGTATGGTTACAGTGGTTGAATGGTCTAAGGCGTCACTCTCATGTTACACTGACATGATGGGGAGGTCAGGGTTGGAATCTCTGTCTGATAAATTGAGGTTGGTTTTTCCCCTAAATGGTTTCACACTCTTTTTCCACACAAATGCAGGTAGTTTACCTCTAAATTGCTTCCTTGCTCATCCCTACCCAATTAGAATAATTATTATATATGTATGTGTATAACCTAACAGGTAGTAAGATGCGGTAAAAAATAATAATTAATGCATGTGTACAAACATGAATATAGGGAGGTCGGGTTTTCATCCCGGTCGGGTGTAATAAGGGTAGTTTTTCCTGAATGGTTTTCCACTCTGCATCCATACAAATATGGGTACACTTCTTCTAAATTCAACCTTCCTAATCCCTAACTCATTAGCGGAATTAGTACATATGCGTATAACCTTATCGGGAAGTAAGACGTGATGCTAAAAAAAAAGTAACTTTTATATATACATGCCCTTTAAACTCAACTAAATATGCAGAATAAATAATATTAGAATAAACTTTTATGAAATTATTAATGGTCTGCGAGCTTGGGTTTTTTCATTCAAATCGAACTCGAGTTGAGTGTTTCTAATGTATTCGAATATATTCATAATTTTAAAATGTTAAGAGTATATATTTGTTTATTTTAAATGTAAATATCACATCTTTAAAATTTGTGAACTAAAAATATATTAAAACACATGTTCCTAAAACATAAATGACACCTCATTTTTATTTTAAAAAAGTTTAGAAATGGAAATAACAGTTTTTAAATAAGTAATAACACTTTAAAAAAACATGATTTAAAAAGAACAACACTCAAATAAAAATATAATAGAAAAGTAATTAAAATAGTTTAAACATTAATGTATTTAAGGACATTAAAATAATTACACTAATAGTTAACATAAAGTTAATAAAACCAATAATTACCTTATGCCTTGAAAATGTATAGTCTAACCTGTAGAAACACTGTACAATAAGGTAAACTAAATGGTAGTGAAGGAAGCCAACCTGAAAGGATATTTAGGTTAGGCTTAGATAGGAACAAACACTTCTCTTTTCATTTCTTCTTAAACCCATACATTTCCCACTTTCACAGTTGCACATGGTTTTGAATTTTCAAAACATTCCTTATTTATTAATATCTCTTCATACAAAAAATAAATATTTCCGAAAATTCAAATCAATGTGCAACTGTGGAAGTTTGAAGAAGTGGAAAGTGTAAAAGTTTAAGAAGACATGGAGAGAAAAAGTATGTTTTTCTATCCAGGCCTAACCTAACTACCCTTTCAGTTGGCTTCTTTCACTATCACTTAAGTTACATTATTGTACAGTGTTTTAACAGTCTTGTTAAAAAGAAAGTTAGTAAAATTGACTTTAAATAAGCTAATATTTCCCCAAAATATGCTTTAGTAACTTAATTAACCCATAAGAACACGTCGGAATCATAAACAGTTAGAAATTTGAAGTGTTTCATACTTCATTTATTATTACTTAGTGTAATCATGTATGATCATGTCTTCTGTTGTATTTCCATTCTTTTATGCTTGTAATATTTGATGGTCCTACTTTAAAATTAAAAATAAAGATGGTTAAAAAAATATTTCTAGCAAACAATATGAAATAGTTAATCCTTTTTTTATTTAAATGTAATAAGTTTGGTCAAATATTTATAGCAATAAATAAGATCAATGTTTATTTTAGACAGGTTATCCAACATAATTATATAACTAAATAGTAACTAAACTATTGTTAGTTTTGTAGTTAAATGTATTAATTAATAGAAATTTTAAATATCTTAAGTTTGAAAACATCCAATATATTATTACTATTATTTTAGAAAGGGACCAGGTAAAAATATTAAAAATAATCATTCAATCACTTAGTGATCTATTAACTATTTTTATTTTCATTGCTTTGTCATGGCAATATAAGTAAACAACTTGATAATACAAAATGGTCAATATTGCATAATTTTACAGGTTAAAATAAGTTTTAAAGCTATATTGTGTTACAAATGTGAAAATTGATATTACTTTTAACAATTTGTTGAGTAAACGAATGATTTATAAGTGGAAATGCCTATATTATCCAAATTAAATAGCCTATTCTTACTATTGCTTTTTAAAAATGGATTATTTTGTAGGGAGTGCGAGAACCATTTTTTGAATTCGAGACGAGAATATAAAAAAGTATCGAGATACGAGGAAACGTCCTTTGAGATTAAAAAAAAAATCTTTATTAAAGTAAATATATAGTTTATAGAGTTCCTTTTTGACATAAGAACTGGCGCTTGCTTTAGATTGTCTTATATATAGTTCATTCAACCCCTTGAGATATAACTCATACTCATTTTAAATGCAATTAATAAAATGGTGATGGGTAGTTACAATGAACACTGTTTATAATTTAATTTTATAGTGTAACAGTTTATATTGTCAAAGTTTGATATTGAAAAACCATATCTTTAGCCAGAACATTTCTTAAAGAAAGCTGTTTCTTGGGGGTAATGCTGCCTATTTTCTGGTTATTATGGTATTATTGGAAATAATAAATTCCCGGTTTGGTTTTTTAATTTATTAGGGTCATTATTTGCTTTTTTTATTTCTCGAGTTTTAGAGATTCACTTTTTAACTTTTAAGATGAGACCGAGATTATTTTTTTCTTAAATTTTCAAGATAATTTCAAGTCTCACACATCCCTATTATTAAGTACATCATGTGGAAGCTCAAAAATGACGAGCCTTCAAAACTTTCAATCTCTATTTTGAGCTATAATGACTCAAAGCTCGAAATCCTAGTACTCACAGAGCCGTAGAAAATATGTTAAGCATATGTACACGACTAGTTCCTGTGTATGTATATTTCCTAATATATAGTGCTGTTATTATTTGGGGGCACTTTTGTAGAGTAAGATCCTTTAGCCTTGGTTGCAGAGCCCAATCCAAGTGGGCATGGGCACCCTGAGTGCCGCCCAGTCTGAGTACCTGAATCAGCTAGCGCAAGCTTCGGAAAGTCTCAAGTCTGCAGGGGGTCTAGGCAGCGGCAGTGCGTCGGTGTCTGTGTATGGGACAACCAGTGGTGGTTATTCGACTACCTCTTCCACGGTGTACCAACCTCCAAGCCCGCCGTCAGGATTCGCTGCCACCTCAGGTGAAGGAAATACTGTAGTATTTTATATAATGGGTGGATATAGTAACAGATGCTTGGCAATAGGCAGTCATATACGTGTTCTTTCCCGGGAGATAGAATGTTGCGTTGGAACGGAACGAATAGCTTACATGAAAGAACAGTGTGTAGTAAATACCGTACTCGCCCAGACGCAATAAGAAGTCGCAACGAGTTGATTGAACGTGACCTTTCATTACCAAGGGAAAGACTGTATATATGGACAAAAACTATCATTTATCATGTCATCTAGAATGGCATGGTTTCATGTCTAAATTTACAACATGATTTCGCTATCTCGTCTAGTTTCTAGAGGTGTGTGCAGGATAAGGTGGATTGACAAGGAGCATGGGAGACAGAAAATAAAAAATATGTATTGTTGGCTTTGCTGTTAATGGAATGTCTCAGTTAACAACAACCAGAAAATATTAAATTTCTGGCAAAAGTGTAGCTAAAGGGAAAGTCACTGTCAAAGTCTTATAAGTTCACCACCTTAGCTCATTCGGTTTTGTGTCTATCTACTTAGCCCTGGTTTGATTCTTAGTATGGCCAAAAAAATTAGTTAGATTATAAGTCATGTGCTGATTTAGTCTTCAGCCCAAGAAGTTTACATTAAATACCTCAAATTAATCAAAATGGAAAAAAA
>CABFWB010007879.1:0-21395 GCA_902151455.1 Timema bartmani
ATGTATAACACACGGGAGATGATGACAGATTTCAGAGGAACCATGGAGGTACGTATCTACTAGTTGCTATGTATAACACAAGGGGATGATACATTCTTTAATATTAATGTGTCTTTAGTAAAGTGGGTAATAGTATTTTCACAGTTTTCAAACAATAATACTTATTCACCAGAAACTCGTTTTTGCCAAAGAACATTGAAAGATAACGTTAAATTTTCCCCTCGCTAACAAGTAGACGACAAACTTTAGCGTCACGATTTTGTTCATTGCAGGGGGTGTGTTTATGTCCATCCAGTGTAGTATAGCTATCACTCTCGTCATTTGCCTTCAATGTTGACATGTATTAAAAATATATTTAAATTATTGTAGAATTAGATAATTACATTAATATTTATTATAAATTTAAGTTACACTAAACATTACGACCAAATATGAATTTTTAAAATATATAATTCAGGAAGATTGTCCAAGAGTGACGGTTAAGGCCTCGAAGACATCCATATAAATGGCTTGTCCCAGAAAGGGGATGGTAAGGAAAATAGGACGAGGGAGGCGCCGTTATGATCACTTATTCCATGGTGTTCTGGACTTCTTAGATTCTCGTATCTGGTCGAACATTTCAGTCCTCTATTGGTCTTCTTGAATACACTGGCATTCGACACGCCTGCTAGTGGCCAAATCTTGAACCTCGGCTATGCCACTCAGTTTGCTGGTATGAGAGCGGCCGGCCGGTTGTGTATGTTTGTTGTGGATCACGTTTTTTGGCTAACTGTGGCCAGGTGAAATGGGGCAATTTGGGTAAGTTGATAAAATAATTCCCCTATTGTTATAATTATTCCCTATTAATTCTTTACTTGTAGCCAGGTACGACGCTACAACACAAGGCAGGTGGTAAAAAAACATCCATGGAGGTATGTATCTTATCCTTGCTATGTTACATAACACAAAGAGGGATGCTAACATTCAACCATGGAGGTATGTATACTTATCCTTGCTATGTTACATAACACAAAGAAGGATGCTAACAAAGCAACCATGGAGGTATGTATATACTACTTGTTATGTTACGTATAACACAAGGGAATGATAACAAAACATTCATGGAGGTAAGTAATAATCTTATTAATTTCTGGGCCAGAAACAGGTTATATTTGGGCCCAGATAAGAGTCATGGAAATTTTTTTTTTCTCATGGACGTGTTGGTACAGGATAAAATACAGGGGCTTAGTCCCCTACAACCTGTTTAGAATACAAGGGTACGATGCGAGTAATGTTTTCCGATTCTCGGGGCTGATCCCAGTCCTACTGTGATCGAGACTAGATCCCTGTACCCTCCTCCATCCGTTCCCCTTCTCTCTCGTAGTGACTACTCTCTCTCTCTCTCTCTCTTTCTCTCTCTCTCTCTCTGCATTATCAGTAGCTTAATGAGATTAACATCATATATACCCTCTACCCCTTTCACTACCAGGAATGTTTCAAACTATAGTATTTTGTGCGTTGGATGATTCTTGGTTGATAAAGTTGGGCTGAAAGAGTGTTAAAGTACTCAAAAATATGAAAATTTAACTTCATAGTGAGGGAGCACAACCTAATTAAATTTATTTTTATCTCGTTAAAGCGATACACATTTATCTGATAAAAAAAACACTAAAGTACATCATTAGAGAAACAATGCACTCACGTTAAAAAGATAAATAAGAACAGGTGAGAGTGAAATGTTCTGAACCTAACAGAAATCTCAACTGGAATGCTCTAGTGTCTAGACAATCTTGCAATTTTCATTCAAGCATATATAGCACTTCCTCAAACTTATTATTTACAAATCAGAACATATATTGCATTTTATTACCTCTTCATCATCGTGTATGCCCAGGACAAACTTAAGCTGTTTGTATAGGAAAGTATGAGAGAAATAAAATATACATTTTAATCTACTTTCTTTGTTTGTTTAAATAAATATGTTAGAATAAATTATATGATAATCTATAAGGAAGGATTAAAAAAATGCATTCTCAATCTATATAGTGTAGACTTGTTTCTTATAATAACTGAGCAAGGCTGTATAAAAATAAAATCTACATTCTTATAAACGATATGTGGCTCTTGAAATGTGACAAGATTGGGAAAAAAACAAATTCAATTTCTTGTCAAGGATGCATGACTTTGTTACAAAAGCATACAAACCCTAATTATAAATAGTATTGTAACGTTTTATTTTTGTGATCGACAAACAATAGCGGATGATGCAGAGATGGGGTACATCTTGCAAGTGACACTAGAGATACATGATCTCCATTCTGACCTAATCCTTTTGTCCTAAGAAGTAGGAGAAACTTTTGTCTCCATCAGCTTATAAAACAGACTCTATCATTCATTACCACCATTTAGGACTATGTTTGGAAAACGGTCTGAAACTGGTTAAGATTCATAAAATACTAGCGTCCAAACAAGCTCCCTGGATGTCTAAGTATACTACTCTTAATACAGAGATGAGTAGTGGGGCTACTAACCAGTTTAGAATATGTTTTTCAAATTAATGAATAACGCCACTTTCAGACGAATAATATCTAACAAGAGAGCTTTGAAGAGAATAAGATTGTTTGGAGCGGCTAACCTTATAGGCAGTCCTAACCTTAAGAATTGGACAATTATTTCTGAAAATCTGGCAACTATCAAGATGCAACCCAAAGAAATTTACTTTGTTATGCTTATCAATACTGGTTTCTCCATTTTGGAAATTTCAAAAGTTATCATGTACAGCTTTCATTATCAGGTTATGATTCAAGCTTCCCCATTATGTATGCTTGAACTTCATTACACTGATATGGATTTGTTTTTGTATGTAATGACTGTCAACGATGCGTGGGCTCCACGGTGCTCAGGCGTAAGGCATTGGCCCGACATACGGCGGCCAGGACGCGCTCTGGGCTCACACACGCTTCATATAAGCGAGCACTAGACTGTATTTGCCACCTTTCCGCCGCAAGGTGGCCTCTGGGCAATGTGGCTAACTCTGTTTGGATCTGTTGGCTTAATTTTAAGAGAAGGGGTGAACCCTTTGCTACAAAGCTATCAACCAATTCTTTGATTGTTTGAACTGTTGGCACAGGATCATAACAACTAATATTGAATTGAAGATGTCATTCTTGTCTTAAGGCCGCCACACAATAATTATTTTAATAAAATTGTTTAACGGCAAACACAAGTTTCCCGATGATTGTGTCATTTCGACTAAAGCCACGGAAAGAGCTAAAAGATGGCTTAAGCTCAGTGCTGCCACTAAATACTATGGCCTTGAAATTACACTTTCTAATGCTTCAGTTTCCAAGTGCCACCCTTTTTTTACTTTATCTGTTAAATGTTCATTTAATATTTTATCACAAAAAAATAAATTATAACTACCTAAACTCATTTTATGTTTTCCTCAAACTAATATACTATTGATCCTTTGGATTATAAATGACCCCATAATAAAGTATTACTTCTTATTCTGGTATTATTTGAGCAACACATATTTTAAAGAGCAACTGTTGATTCAAGTCAATTCTGGCCTCTTAATATTCTTGTGGCTTTGTTTGTTCCAGCAACTAAGAGAGGAAGTTAAGGGGCCAATCACGACCCTAGAGTCGTTCAAGTTGGTCTTGCAGACCATCACTACGATCCAAAAGATGGCAGTGAGTGCTGAACTAACATACAGTGAGATTGTGGAGCGCTACCGTACGTTGAAGCTACACCAAGTTCCGGTCTGTTCATTCTTTTGCCACTTTCTCTATATAAACATTCATTCATCTCTTGTTAACATTTAGTTTAAAGACTTTTGTAGAAATATTATTTAAGGTTTGCAACTAACTTACAATAGAAGCTTCATGATCATTGTAGGTATGGAGGATCCATTAAATCTCTGTACCGACCCAATATTAGCAATCGTTGTTGAATGTTAAAAACAAAAAATTCACTAAATGAGCCTTAGATCATATTAAGTCTGTCAGCAAGTTCAATTACCTAGGCATCAACTGCTTGGCAAAGAATCAAGCAGTACGCAGAACAGAAAAATCTGTGCAAGGGTAGAAGACAAATACTAAAGCACTACTGCACTTTACTGTGCAAGCAAGCCACTTTGCAGGCAGGCATCAAGGATCAATTTTAGAAAGGATACCAAAAAAAAATGACCATTAGGATTCTTATTGGCGACTATTTAAACAAAATAGTCTAATCTCTTTTTATCTTGTCTAATAGTACAATGTTAGGTAAAACCTCATTTCCAACTAATTTTTAATGTTAAAAATGATGGTGTCCTTTAAAAATATGTTCAGTTAAAAACGACCCTCTATTTAAAATTATTTTAGAAATATCGTCCAATTTATTAATTTAAAACTAAGTTGGCCTTACTATCATGTAACACATCATTCAGCCCTAATTTAGTAATCCTGAGCATGATGGTGACTTTAAAAATAGTGCCAGATTAACAGTGGTGGTATTATATTAAAGGTAACATTTCTAAATTAAAAAAAAAATAGTGACAGCATTTTAATTTTTTGCATTTAAAAAATACTACTCCTGCCATTCACTAAAATCAACAATGTTGGTCATCAACTCAAGTTGTTTTGATGAGGATAATGGTTTATTTGGGATAATCATTGGTTTTAAGCGTGACGAAAGCCAGAACATGTTTTCAAGTTCCTGCTGATCTTATTCCCTGCTAATTGAAGCATATCCTGTCTCAGTAGAAACAATCTCTATACATGATTGGGCTATAAAGCAATCTGAAACATTCCCAACCTTACTTTTGTATTCTTTGAATTGAATAATGATACCTGGACACGGGAATCGAACCTGGATATTTGTCTTATTACGCCAATGCTCTAACTGCTGAGCTATCCAGGAATAGTCCTATGCCCAGGGTAATTCTTCAGAGTCTGTGATGGACGTGGTAAATCGTCAGCTACATACATGTGATCAACTAAGATCACGAACTATCAAATAACGCAGCCATCTTAGACTCGGGGTGGCTTTATGTAGCCAAATAATAAACAGTACAATGACACTTGTATGAATGTGCATACTAATATGGACCTATTATATTTGTTAGTTAAGGTGGATGGAGCTTTAAGAGAATGGTTTGGCTTTGAAGAAGGAGTTAGACAAGACTGTTTTTTTTTTATGGATAAATGTATGAGGGATACTTGTGAGTACACAGTTGGTGACATGACATGATAATGAGAACGGGAGAGTGCTGGTATATGCAGATGATGTTGAAACTTGCAGAATTCATTAAATAATTTAAATGTGGTGATAGGCAGAATGGATGTTTGGATAAATGTCTCCAAAACTAATGTAACAGTTTTTGATTAGGACGGATCGGGAAATGATTGTAAGCTTAGTATAGATAGAAAACTGAACCACACAAGAAAATGATTTTTTGTATCTGGGCAGAATGTTTTGTAAAAATGTAAGGATGGATGGTTAGATTGCAAGATGGGTGAATGTATATTGAAGAATAGTTGTATGTATGTGGACTATTGAAAAGAATGAAATAGTATTGAAAGAAGCAATGAAGGCAGAATATAAAAGTGTGTCAACCCCAACATTCTTTTACTGATGTGAAGCGTGGGTTTGTCAGGAATATCACAAGAGCAAGGTGAATGTTGTTGGAATGAGATATCTAAGAAATGTTTGTGGAGAAACTCGTGTGGACAGAGTCAGTAATGAATGGTTGCTGAAGGAGTGCGGTTTGAAAGGAAATTCAATAGGTTAATGTGAAAAAAGCTTCTTACGTTGGTTTGGACGTGTTGAGAGGATGAGTGTAAATTGAGTGACGAAACAAATATATGAAGGTAGAGTACCTATATAGATCGAAAGGAAGGAGTCGACCAGGTAAGACGTGGCTAAACGTTGTAGAAAACAGTGTGTAAAAGAGAAACATTAAGAGTATTAAGAACAAAAGAACATGTATTATTTGAAGTATGGATGCTGTTGAAGCACAGGGAGTATGCAAGGATAGGTAAGTGTGGAGAAATATAGTGAGGAAGAATTAAGCACAGAGATTTTTTGGCTATTTGCACAGTGTTTTGTTTGCTCTGTAAGGAAATGGCGTGATTAATACTTTTGGCTCCATGTACTGAATCCAATAACAGTTCTTTTGGTTTTTGTTAGTTCTCTTTGCCAAGGTAACCAACCATTGTTCAAATAATGCTTAAAAATTGAACCTTGGTGCTTCTTTTTCAACCATTTCCACAATGATCGTTGGATATGCGTCCACACATAGGATCTCAAAGGACTGCCAGACCAAAACCCTTTAGTTCACTAGCAGTTTAATTTCGGCAACTTAGTTGTTAGAAAAATACACACCCTCTCCTCTGCTCTGGCAATTTACCAAGCTCATGAGGAGCAAAATGCTGAAATATAGGACTCCTGCAAGATCCATTGAACTATTGCTGGACCGGAAGTAGCACGACTTGTCAGAGAGTTTAACAAATAATTTGATATTCAAGAGTTTCGTTACCATATGGGGCTTACCACGAAAATGTGTGGTGTAGACAACAGATATGAAGCAGTTCCTTCTTTACTTTTGCAGCCCATTCCAGGAGCATTTTATATAGATCATTACTGATTCTCATATTATTATTTGAGAGGAACATGAAAAAGCATTACGTACATCTGAATCATAATGTTTGAAATTGTTTGGGTCGTTCATTCAAGAGCGTCTCACAGAATGTTCACTGAATAGTGTACTTTCTCCTATGAATAAAAACCATTTAAGATTTTCTCAAAAGAGGTTGATACTGTAAATGGAGAAGCGAAAATATTGAGTACTCTTAAGAACGATGTCCCTTTATTCTCCAAGCTTTTGATTGCAACCCAAAGCCGTGAAATGGAGTTAGACCACTTGTTTGGTTTTGAAAACATTGTTACCCTCCTTAGCTGTCTGTTAATGGTGAGATGAGAACATGCAATAAATCATCCCAGAAAGTTTGATGTAGAATATATTTTCCTGGGGTGTGTATGTGACACATACACTTGTGTGTAACATCATCTCTTCCAAGAAATTCAAACCATTTCGAGAGTTTGCCAATGAATTCGTGACATTTGTTAAGCAAGTTGCAGAAAGTATTGGAGCATGCTACGCTCTACTCCGTTGGCTTGGTGAAAGGTTGAATTCAGTTGAGGGTTTGAAGCCAGATTAGTACTGAGTGGAGATGTAAGATAAGTCAGTTCTGATAGTCTTGCTGGAGCAAGAAAGCAAAGTCCCAAGTCATAGTATCCTAGGGAAGGGGGCCTGGGAGAGTAGGAGGAACAGGGGTGAATTCACAAGTGTGTTGTGACATTGGGGGATTGCTGGCCGGAGGGGTTGAAGTGGGTCTGTAAGATGGTGTTTCAGAACAGTTACCTGAGGCAGAACCTTTGGACGAACTGAAGGATTCTTGTGCGGGGGTTGGTGGGTGGGGGAAGAGAAAGTTGGTGTTGGAGACGTAGCTTCGGAAGGAGGCTGACGCTTATTGATACTCCCTCATTTCACTCTCTTTCGAGAGTTTTGCATGGTTCGGAGTGTAGACGTTCTGGAAGAGAGGGAGGCAGATTATGGTGCTTCTCCCTTAGACGTTGCTATCCTTGTAGAGGTTGTCAAGGAGGGTGCCAACCCAAGACTCAATCGATCAGCCCGATTTGAGTTGAGTCGAATCGAATCTTTATTTCAGAAATTTACATTCCTCTTCCATACGCTTATTGTATCACTATCAGCGAGTAACATAGCTAGTTAGTTACATGTATTATGTCAATTGTGTAGTAATTACAAGCTTATTGTCATGACGCAACTTAATAGACTTAGTCTTACTTACTAGGCTAAAATATTTTACATTACATAATTTAGCAACATTAATGATTCTAAACATAAATTAATTAGTTTTGAGAAACCAGGCAGTAGCTTAGTCTAAGTTAAGTTATTTTCATTAAGTTTTAGTGACAGGTCTAGGTGGCTCAGTGGTGAAAGTAGTTTAAAGAAATCTAATTCTATTTATTCTAAAGGGCTGTTAATTTGAATCCTAAAGGAAATCTCTTTGAGGTCCTTTCTAAAATAATATGTGAAGTCTAATATATGCTTGAAAAGTTGCTTGCTTGCATAACAAAGTGCTGTATTATATCAGCTACCAAACGGAATTTCTATGATATATTATTAAACTCTCACAAAATGTAAACTTATTCATTGTTTATTAATGTCTAGAAAGTTATGTTAATACTATAGGAGCTTACAATTAAAATATTTAACGTGCATAGTAGGATCAAAATGTCGGCGGCCCTGGAGCAGGAGTGGAAGTCCCTCTACCTGTTGGCCCTGTGTCGCTCTCTCACTCATTATTACATTGTTGTCTCAAGGGCCCGGAGGAGGACGAGAAGATGTCGGCGGCCCTGGAGCAGGAGTGGAAGTCCCTGTTGGCCCTGTCTCGCTCCCACTCACTATTACATTGTTGTCTCAAGGGCCCGGAGGAGGACGAGAAGATGTCAGCGGCCCTGGAGCAGGAGTGGAAGTCCCTACTACCTGTTGGCCCTGTCTCGCTCTCACTCACTAGAACCAACTAAAGAGAGGTTTGCCTCTATGACTAGAGACCAGATCAGTGAATTCCTCAAGCTCGTTGAAGAGTTCGTGAAGCGCTTTTATGAGGAAGGGCCGGGAGCTGTAGGCCAGGATTTGGAGCAAGGAGCCAAGCTCATGGAGGTCTGCATTCTCTCCTTACTCTAACAAAACTTTATGAAGACGAGGATACTGAAATTATAGATTATTACCTTACATCTCCTTGTATTAGCCCGAGACGATGATTTAGCTTATATTGTATTAATCATTGATTTTAGTGCATACTACACAAAAAATATATAATGGCACTTTTAACCACAGACAGATATGATCTTCTCAAGCCATTTTAGAATTAGATCTTATAAAGATAAATTTAAAATAATTTGAGCATACACAGTAGACAAAACTAAAAGTAATAACAATCATTTTAGAAAGGCAGTTTGATAGGGTCTCAACAGTATTACCAAAAATAAATCTGGATCTCTTACACAAATATAAGCATTAAAATATATTATCTGTATTATTTACCTCGCTTGTACTTTATTTGGTTTTAATGTATGTGGAAAAGTTCTTAATATGGGCTTATGTGATTAAAAGTTGTATATTAAACTTAAACACATTACTTAATTGGAGATTTGACTTTGTGTGGAGTATTTTCTTAATAATTCGAAATTAAAGAGGGTAAAAAAAGTTTTTTTTACAGGGATGTTTCGTCACAACTTTATTTGTATTTGGAAGAATATATCAGCAATAGAGGTTATATTTTGTATTAAAAGGTATTTGATAACTTTAGTATAAGCGTTTAATATAAATACTGGCTGACACTTTTTACTATATTTTTATTTTAATCAATAATATAATTCAACTTTGCTTTATGACTGAATATTCTATCTTATTCAAAAGCTCAGCAGATGACTCGTTCTAGCCATCCTTTATTCCGAATGTCAGTGTCACTCGACTACTCCATTACTTGGAATGCTAAACCTTGTGTATACCAATACCACTTCCTCCTTCAGCTTCCAGAAGTTTCTTTCATCCTTCAAGTCATCTAGTATTAACTCTTTCTTGTGACGTCATATAGAAGACAGTTCCTCCCAAGGATGTGTCCTCTCCAGTTAGATTTATTTCTAAAATTCATACCCAAAATTGTTAACTTCTCATCTATTCTTCTTAAGACCTCTTCTTTTGTCACCCTTTCGGTCCACCTGAATTTTTTTCAATTCTTCCCAAGTACTACATTTCAAAGCCCTTGACGTATTTACTTTCCATATTATTGAAAGTCTAAATTACTGCTACATACAGCGCAATGCTCCAAATGTAGGGGTACAAAACCCTCAGAACTAGGACTGAAATTCATTAATGATAACTTTATAGCCCCAGTAGTAACTAGACTCTGATTGACTAAACAATTTATTAAATGAGCGGGCGTATTGGGTATTTTATACCCCAATAATGAGTTTGCTTCAAATATATATAATATAGACAATTAGATTAATTAAATTAATTCTAAATATACCAAAAGTAAGTCAAGATCCCACTAAAGGAATAGAAAAATTAACAGGTTCTTGGGGGCTTGAGAGTGATATAACACCAATAAATATAAGATTGGGGTACTCTACAACCCAGCGCACCTTCTCGAGGGTTAATTGGTACAACCCACTAATTTGGAAACCCGTTTTTTAGCACAGCACCGGACTAGCATTCAGGCTGTATGTAAGGGTGTCTTCTTCATTTAATAAGTCCACCTTGGGATAATGTGTAAAACTATCTTTGCTATTTGTTTCAATAAAATTTGATCTATGATTCTCTCTTGTTTCCTTACTTGATAATGTGTGTCAGAATGATCAAGATCAACAAGTTTTTTGATGACTCAATTTAATATCTTCTCCCAACTTCCTTCATTTCCACTGGCGCAGCCAGGATTCGTTTGGGGGGAGGGTGTTAGTTTCACTGACCAACTAAGCGGGGTCCATTGGTTTTTCCCACGGGAAAATTTGAAAATTTAAGTACTACAAAATGTGAATGCATCAAAGAAATACAATAATATCCTAAATAATTTAAAATTTATAAAAATTGTCATAGTTCTGTAATTATTATGACTATTAAGTTTTTATAAACAAATTTTTATCCGTGCATACTGCTAGAATATACAAATATGCAAGTTTCAATAAATTATATTTTGGAAATTTTATTTATAAAACTATTTTACGAGCTAAAATCTGAAAATTCAAATAAGCAACTTGCACTAACTCTTAACTCACAAAATCACTTTTGAACTAATATCACTTTAGTCTTGTGTTAATTTTCCTTGGCTTCATAGAAAGTTCATTGAGAACCTCATCCTCTCCACGTGGAAAGATCATACCTGGCCAGAACTGGGGCAGATATAAGGAAAATCTGACATTCCCAGATCTGGACAGTTCCAGTTCTGGGCCAGATCTGGCATTTTCTCACATGGGTCCGTAACTGACACCTCTGGATGTATGTACATGAATCCCATTAAGTCTGTCTTCATTTGTAGAGTTCCTCAGGTATGATTTCAACAGCTTTAGGGACGAGAATGAAGTAGGTGGGTAGCAAGGTCTGAAACACCCCCTTGGCTGTGCCACTGCTCATTCCAGAATGTTGTCGAATTGATCTTGGTCCATGTTCACCTCTGCTCTAACCATGTGAATACTCCTTTGTCCAGCCTCCTGGGCGCCATATTGTTTCCTGTGATTTCCTTCAAAATTTGATACTTTGGGCTCGTATAGTGGTGACCTCAGTGAGGGTCTGGATTGTTAGTCACTGTTCCTAGGTTGGTTTCATTGATTTTCATTATTAGGGGTTTCGTAGGTATTCTGGCTATCTTCCAGCGGTGAGAAATATGGTGACGCTTGCTGTCGTATAACTCCTGTTTTGGTTGACATGGCTCCTATTGTCACAAGTTTACCACCAGATGCGAGCATCTTGTCTTCCTTGTGAGTATTCTGGGCTGCCCTGTTAGTTCTAGACTTCTCCTTTGACTCAATATTATATTTCTAATATTTAAAATCTATGTACACATTCGGAAAGAGTTTCATCTTGTGAATTGTATCTACCATTGAGAAATCTGGTCAAAAAAATATTGTTTCTGTATGTTCCAGAACTTCGATTATAACGCTGTTATAGCTGTCTCTTGTAATACACATTGTGTGATTTTATATAATTTACACACATATACTGTGTGATCGATTCTTATGAATTTTGGCCCATAAGCTTGAGTTAAACTTGCTTTGAAACCTTCAAATTGTGGGTCCAATTGCGTAATATTTAAGGTGTGTTCCTTTCTCTTTGTGTTGGCATCTATTGATTGGTCTAGGGGTACACAGGAGCTCCTTGCTCATACTAATCCAGTCTCTAATTGTTTCACTCGTGTAGATAGTTCCATGATCTCTCCCCTAGCACTTTCATAAACTGGTTTTAGTGCTGTTTCTTTATGTTGAACTAAACTGGTTGCTGGCTGTTACTCCCCCTTAAAACTTTCTTATTACATTTTAGTAGGCAAAATTTCCCCTTGTAGCTTTGCCTGTTCCTCCTGTATATAATGAAACTGTTGCTAAACTCCTTTAGTGGTCTGATCCATGTTGGTCTGTTCTTTTTCGTATTTTATTTGCCATTCTAACATTTGTTTCAGTGTTTTTTCTGTCCTATCTCGCACCTTTTTAAAAGTGGTCGTCTACTCTGTATCTTCTCCTCCGTTTTACTTTGCGCATTTTATATTTCTATTCATCTTAATTTCACAAGCGTGTTCAAAAGTAATTTTTCTACCATAAGGTTGGCAACATCTAACACTTTATATGCGGCCTTGCCTTCACGAGCTGGTGTGCTGTTCTTATTTGAATTCATCAAGTCAGGTTGTCACTCTATTCTAATCAATTCAAGTATAAGTTCAATTGGTTCATACTCTCTTGCTATCTTAACCTGATCTGATCGTCAAATCTGTGTCTCTTTCTTCATCCAACTGTTCTATTTCCTCTCGTTCCACGGTCTCTTCTCTCCCTTCCATTGTAATCTTCATTTTGTTTTGTGGCCCTGGCGGATTTAATTTTATTTGGTGTTATTGACAAGAGATAGAGTAACTTTTTCCTATTTATGACGTCCCATAAAATTGGCAAGTATTAAAAATGAGTTCTAAGTAATCACTCTGGGATTGCCCCTAGAAATTTACTGACTCACTTTATAAATTTGACCGCACTCACCAATTTCGTTAGCCACGTTCACCTGTCTGTCGCTTGTCCTTCTCAGGTAGAGCTATCAGATCTTGTAGTCTTAGTCCCAGGTTCGTAGTTCTGTGTCTTGAGTGTGATCTGTTGCTACTCATTTGTTGCTCAATCGCCTCTCTGTCTTTGTATTCTAGTGAATACGTTTTGCGTATCCTGATCTGGTCTCCACTCTGGTTGGCAAGCAGGAAGGCTCATTTTTCTTGAAGAAGAGTCTAAATTGCCATTCTCAAATTAAAACTGTAAATATACAAGTGAGTTGGGAATTGTTTTTAATGTTATCTGGAAAACCGGGAAAAGTCATGGAATTTTATAATACAATTTCTCTAGCCACCACAAAGTTAATGATGAAATTTTGCATAGAAGGTATTTTTTTGTAATGAGTCAAATATTTTATTTTATTCAACCCAGAAAGAAGTAAAAGAGGAAGAGGTGATCTTTACATATATTTAAACCACTTAAGCTAAAAATTTGAAGCTTAGCAATAAGTAACACATCAGAAATTGTATTGTGATTTTTCGAGTTTAAATCTCCAAGAGGTTGAAACAGGATGGTGGTAGTTTTTTAATAACTTATAAATCTCAAAATATACGAAGCCCACACGAAGCATGATCTGGTAGCTAGTACTATATTAAAATGTTATATATGTTTAACTAAAAAAAGTTTTGCTTTTTCTAAAGATTTTTTAACTGGAGGACATAAATAGAAACATTATACCTTCGGAACTATAAGTTTAAGTTTAAATTATAAGTTTAAGAGATAAAGTTTACATCATATACATTATACATACTATAAGCCTAAAAACAGTGTAACATTTTTTATTATTTTAATATTGTTGAGTTAATAATGCTCAAATACAAGCATACCAGCTTTTATTTCTTCACTGTGCTGTTATTTATGTTATCAATCATTAAACAAGTATATATTACTGATTGAATTTTGTCTAATTACTACCAAAATTAATTAATCACTTTGGAGATCACAAACACACTGACAAACATTACAAGTTTATTAAACGCAACTGAAAAAACAACCCACGCTTGCACAATAACAAAATAGACCAGAGACAGGACAACAACTACATATGTCTCATCATAGTCAAAAACTAAATAATGTCAACACTTCCACTTATTTAGATCTGTCTCTCAAACCAACTTTGCTTCGCAAGTAATTAAACTGATGCTTTGGCAGAGGCTTTGTAAGAACATCTGTAAGTTGTTCTTTGGATCCAATATACCTTATATCAATGTCACCACGTTCATAGACATCCCGTACAAAGTGGAAACGAACATCAATATGCCTAGTTTTTCGGTGGTACTCAGGATTATTCGTCAATTTAATTGCTGATTGGTTATCTACGTACATTGGGACCTTATCACATTCCAAACCCAATTGACAAATAATTCTACGCAGCCATATAGCGTCCTTTGTTCCATTAGACAATGCAATGTACTCAGCTTCTCTTGTTGAAAGTGCGACTACTCTGTCGCTCCGAGGACCAAGAGATAGCACCCCCATTAAACAAAAATACAAATATACTAGTTGGTTTTCGCGTATTTACATTAGCAGCATAATCTGCATTCATAAAACCTCTCAATGTAGCGTTACTCCCACTGTCTCCATAAACAATCCCATAATCCATTGTCCCCCTTAAATAACGGAGGATCTTCTTAACCGCCTGCCAGTGACCATGCCCATAGTTAGCTAAAAACTGACTAGCTTGATTAACTGCATATTCAATATCAGGACGACTGACTTTTCAGTGAAAAGAAGAGAACCAATTGCTTCACGATATGGTACATATTGCAGTTTCTTCTTTTCTTCTTCATCTCTTGAACTCTGCAACTGGCTTAAGTGTAATCCTGGTTCAGCTGGAACAGTTGACGGCTTTGCATCTTCCATGCAGAATCTTCGTAGAATTTTCTGGATGTATGCACTCTGACTAATTTTTATAGTGCGTTTTTCCCGATTTCGTTCAATTTCAAGACCGATGAAATGCTTAGCGTCACCAATTGTGATTTGAAAACACTGTTCCAAGTTTTGCAGAACTTCATCAATTGCTTCTTGAGAAGCTGACATCAACAGTCCATCATCAACATAGAGAGCTAAGTATACAGTTGATCCTTTAACCTTGCCAGCAAACACGCAATGGTCACACTCAGTTTGTTGGAAAACAAATTTTTCTAAAAGTTTCACGAATTTTATGTTCCAACAATGTGGCAATTGCTTGAGTCCATACAGGCTCCTTTGAAGTCTACATACTGCTTCAGGATGTGTTTTGTCTTCAAATGCGGGGGGTTGCTGCATATAGATCTCTTCTTTCAATTCACCATGCAGTTTTCATCAAATTGGGCAATTTCAAGATCTTCTCCCGCTACGATGGCTAGAAGCAATCGAATTGATTCATAACTAACTACAGGTGCAAAAGTCTCAAAATAATCCACACCTTCTCACTGAGCAAATTTCTTTGCAACAAGTCTGGCCTTTTATCTAAGGGCCCCACTTGAATTTGATTATTCATTGAACACCCTCTTACAACCAATCATGCGCTTCCTTTCTGGGAGTTCCACAAGTTCCAACGTTTCGTTTTGTTGCAGCGCACTCATTTCATCATTCATAGCGAGTAACCATTTTTTCGCTTCAGCACTCGTGACCGCCTCTTCAAAAGTAGTAGGCACAGTATCCACAACTAGCACAAAATCATTGTAGCGACTTGGTCTGCGCAGTAGGTCTTGATCACAAAGTGGTCTTCCTGGACCTGATGCTAGTTGAATCTCTTCCAGTTGTGGTTTTACTCGTTCAGCTGCATGCTGCTGGACTACTGGTCTTAGCTCCACTTCTGCTTCTAAGTCTGATTGACCTTGATGATCAAAGTCAAGTTCCACCTTAGCTACTGGCTACTTACATCATTTTCTGACTATGGTTGATTTTCGTAACCAAATTCAAGTTTCACCTCATTTTATAAAAACCTTGCTCCGCCATTTCAGCTCTCTCATTGAAGACTACCTCACAGCTGACATGTATTTTTCAAGTCTTAGGATCCCATAGTCGATAATTCCTTGACTCTCCCTGATAGCCAACAAAAATCATTTTCTTGCTCTTTGGATCATACTTCTTGCGTGTCTCCTTGGGTATATACATGTATGCATCACAACCAAATACTCGCACATGTTTGACTTCTGGCTTTTCATTAAACCACCTCTCGTAGGAAGTCATTCCAACCGATTGTTTTGAAATGGTTCAATTCAAAACATACACATCTGTTTGAACAGCTTCAGCCCATAATTCTTCTGGAAGGTTTCTGGCAAGTAACATAGATCTGGCACTTTCACAAAGGGTACGCATTTCACGCTCAGCCCGACCATTCTGCTCATGAACATACGGTGTTGACAGCTCATGAACAATTCCTTTGCTTTTAAGAAAAGCATTAAATTCATTTGACAGGTACTCTCTGCCATTGTCTGTACGTAGAATTTTTATATTGTTGCTGGTCTGCTTTGTCACAAAAGCTTCATAATCTTTGAACTTTGCAAACACTTCATGTTTGTGATGCATGAAAAATATAGAGCAGTATCCCGAGTATTCATCCTTACACAATAAGAAATACTTTGAACCACCTGGTGACTGTACATTAACTGGACCGCAGACATCCTAATGTATATTTTCACCGGGATTATCAGCTTTCGGTCTCTTGCTCGATGGGTGTGGTTTGCGAGCATGCTTTTCCATAGCACACGCTTCACAGAAAAAATTGGATTTGTCTTTGATTACTAAACCATTAGCTAAATCAAATTTTTCCATTGCATTAATTGAACTGACATTAATGTGACCCAATCTCTCGTGCCACAGCTTCAGGGAGTTAACTTCTGCAACATTACACTTTGAAGGAACTTGTACCTCAAAAAGCATTTGGAACAGCAATCCATGACGCACCCCTTTCGCTGATAGGGCACCACTTCTTCCTTCGACCTCACAGTGATTATGGTAACTATGGACTGAGAAATTTTTGTCATTGATCACTCACACTGAAAATAAATTTCGTTTCAAATTCGGAACTAAAAGCACATTGGTCAATTTCCGGCTGACCTGCTTTCCATGCACTTCTGCAAGAATATATATTGTGCCGATACCTGCTACAAGTAGCACCATGTCACTTGCAATTTGAGCTAACTTTATCTTACCAACCGGTCTGAGTTCACTGAAAAAATCATGGCGAAAAGTCATGTGCTGGCTTGCACCCAAGTCTGCCAACCACACAGATTTGTCCTCATCTGTCGTTTCTGAAAAGAAAGCTGAAATGTCACACACATATGCACTCATTTTTATTTATTTCTTTTCTTTATCTGCTATTCGCTTTTCACATTCACAATACCAGTGACCAATCTCGTTGCAGTACTTACAAGGATGTTTTCTTTTCAACTCTTCAATACTCTTGAAATTTTTCTTCTGCTTGTCCTTGGAATCATTAACCCTCTGGTAATTGGATGAAATTTATTCTGGTTTATCTAGTTTTAGCTGCAGGGCTTTTACCTGCAGCGCAAGTGATGAAGACTCCTCTTCCATTGATGTCAATCTTTTGTCCTCACAAATTATCCTAGTGATTAAATTCTCCTTTTTATGCTCATCTTTTGCGGTGCACTCCCATGCCATGGTAAATGCCGAAAATCTTGATGGCAAACTGCTCAGCAGTTTAGACATCACAGCTGAATCAGGTGGCTTTTCACCTGCATCATCAAGCTTCTTACATATGGTTTCAATAATTTTTTTTAGCTGTGTCGCGATAGGCACTTCATTCTTGATCTTAAAATCGTAAAATTGTTGCCAATAATCTTGTTTCGCATCTTCATTTGTATCTCCATACAAAGAATGTAGTTTATCCCAGATCTCTTTCGGTGTCCTACAGTTTATTAAATTCACATGAAATGTACGATCCACAGAGCTCAATAAGATCACTGTTGTTTTTGACTTACATTTTTTCCATACTTTCCACGCGTCGAGTTTTGATGCTTTATCGGGCTCTGTATCTGTCCCTTCCACAAATTCTACCAAATCTTGAGCATCAAGTAAGAACGACACGGTAAATTTCCGCAATGCGAAATTTGTGACGTCAAATTTTGTGAGATTGTTTGTGTCCTTCTCTGTCATTACTGCAGGCAGAGAAAATAAAATACACTGGACGCAATATACAGCTACCGACAACACGAACAAATGTACCAATGACACAAACAAAAAAATGTGTAAAGGCGACACGAACAAAATTCCTTTCAACTCGCACTTTACAATATAATGGCGTTGCAGTGGAAGCGTGCTGGGCCTATAACCTGTTGAGTTAATAATGTTCAAATACAAGTATACCAGCTTTTATTTCTTCACTGTGCTGTTATTTATTTTATCAGCCATTAAACGAGTATATATTACTGATTGAATTTTGTTTAGTAACTACCGAAATTAATTAATCACTTGGAGATCACAAACACACGGACAAACATTACAAGTCTATTAAACGCAACTGAAAAAACAACCCACGCATGCACAATAACAAAATAGACCAGAGACAGGACAACAACTACATATGTCTCATTATAGTCAAGAACTAAATAATGTCAACAAATATATTAAAATAAAATCTAAATATGTATTTAACATATGGGAGGGTGAAAGGACCAGGCATGTCCCTAACTGACTTTGCAGACACAATGTAAACAATTAACAAATTTAAGAATGAAAAGTAATTAATTATGTGTTATTCAAGAAAGTTAAATATAGCCTAGTCCCTGAGCCAGAAATATATTTTTTATCTTTTGTATTGAAGATACAAACTTAAGAATCAGGGGTATTTGCAGAATAAATTTTAAGATGATAGTTGTAATAAAATATAATTTGGAATAGAACAATTGCTAATTAAATGTATTATCATTAGGTGTTCTGTCTTATGATCAGTCCATTCCTGTTGCCAGTGAACTTAGACCCCCAATGTTGCCTGTCCTCTACTTCCTCCTCCCAGAATGTTCTCCTTTCCTTCAAGTCATCTAATATTTGAATCCTCCTTTTTCTTCAACACTTCCTTCTATATCTATATCTATAAACACAAGAGTTTAAACCAAATTGAAGTTTTGAAAAGATTTAAAGTGCGCAGTGCAGTCCATAACTTTCCTAGTGACCAGGATATAGCATATTATAGATATAGTGACAATCTCACAGAACTGATACGGCCATTGGCCATGTTGGACTAGGGAGAGGCGGAGCGAGGAACTCTCCACGACAAACTCTTGTGAAGCAGTGTAATTATTCGATGAGCAGCTTCGTGAGTAGGAGTGAATTTAGTTGAAGCTTTTTATGAGAAAAATTACAGTTTATTCTTACCAAAATACTGATATATAGTGGCGAGAATCGTAAAGAGCGATGACAACTATACAGACAAAGTTGTCACCAACTATGGTGAGTCTTAATAGGAAAAGTGACCCACTTCGATGGCTGTATGGTTTAAGGCGCTACTCTTGCAATAGTATAGACTGTCTATCATGGGAATATCGTGTTTCGACCCCGATCGGATAACTGAAGGTTTTTTCCTTTGATGGCCTCCCACTCTCTCTCCACGCAATTGCTTCCAAACTTTCTTTAAATTCAATGTTTCTCATCCCTAACCCATTAGCATGATTAGTAAATAAAGTTCAACCCAAATCTGTAGTAGGACTCTGCACTTTAAAAAAATCGGGAAAGTAAATGGGGGGAAAAAAAGGTTATTCGTGCAAGAAGCCTTTATGTCATTTGTATTGCTTTGAAAGTGGATTTTAAACTTACAATAACATAAAATATACTTTTTATTTTTTTCATTGAATATCCAGTAGATGGTTTGGGGAGACTTTGGTCTCACGTTACACTCCTCACAAAGCTAATTAAATAAAGATTTGTAAGTAGAATTTATAGTTCTTGCTAACAAATACCGTACTTTAAATGTAAATTATATTCCCGCCTCCAAGTTTTTGATAGTTGTACTTATTTATTCTAGATTATTTATAGAATCAACTAGTTCTAGAATTAGCAACAGATCAAAGCTTTCACTTACAACAACAATAAATTAAGAGCATACATCAACTCTTTGTTACACTCGGCTTGAAATTGTTAATTTACACGAACAGTATTGACGTGGATCATTTCTGTTTAAACACTAATGTAGATAAAGAGATAATAGAGGCACCTATAACTGAACAATGTTGAAATTTTGAATGATATTTGGATAAAAACTGCATTGAAAAGGATGTTTTTGAACTTTTTAGATTGGCCTCACAGATAAGCACTGTGCACAAATATTTATTGTCTTAATAGGGACATATTGTGGCTATTAACAACAAATTTTGTCGCTTTCCCCCCCATCGTCACCTTGGAATCGGTCAAATACAAATGCACTGCATACATTTCTGACATATCATAGGTATTTTCTTTTCTCTTTAACCCCCATACCTCGCGCGAGCCGGGAGCTAGTTGCGCACGCTCTTAAGCTTTTCTTCTCATAGTGACAGTTTGGCCACGATCTGAAAAACTGTAGTTTTCACAAATTAAATAATGTAAGACAAAAAAAAGTGCAACATTTATAGCAATAACAATCTTTCTCTCAATATATAGATCATGCCTAGTTGTACAGAAAGTGGTGAACAAAGAAACTATTCAGGAGAAAAGATTTAAAACATGTTGAGGAAACTAGGAAAATAAATAATATTCCCTTGTTTCAGAGATATACAGTGTTGTTCAAGGACATGGAGGAAAAGAGGTCAGATCTGGTGAATGCCGAGATGCTCTTTGACATTCCTTTGGCCGACTACTCGCCATTTCTCAAGGCTGCAGCCGATATGAGTCACTTGGAGGCTATATACACCATTTATAGGGCGCAGAAAGTAGGAGCATTATTTAGTATTATCGTTTACAATACAATTGGTTCGGTTATAAAACACAGACCATACAACTAATACGTATAGAATTAATGATTCGCTCACTTGTATGAAGATGCGAGATAAATAATATAATAATTAAAGTTCAAAACCATCAATAATAAATTTCATGTGACATTTTGATGAAATTAAATCAACAACTAAATTCTAAGAGAAAGTTTTATCATGTTTGAGAGCGGTTTGTATTGTAGGCCTTATTGTTAATAGAATATATTATGTGATTGTCTTGGATTAACAATGAAAAATTAATGATCCAAACGATGAAAATAGAAATAATAATAATAATAATAATTTCAAGCAATGGAATGGCTTAAAATTAGGTTTAATGCGATTTGAGTAGGATCTCGAGGAAAAAGAACTTTATTCTATTTAAAAATAAGTAATTGATGAAGAAATTTCAAATTTATAAATTAATACACTTTGATTTCAATATATATAAGAGTGTCCACGGTAAAAAATAAATATTATTTAAATTTTAGTATAAGTATTAAGAGCATTAATCTGCGTTTTCCAACTAAATCATAGCAATGGTCTTCATTAAATCTGACTTAAGTAGGTACACACAAGACAAGTAGTGCTAGGACTATATTTGCCTCAGTCACCTTGTATTCACTGTAAGTGTGTGTTGACCAGGTAGTGCTA
>CABFWB010007880.1:0-21387 GCA_902151455.1 Timema bartmani
CATCAAAATCTCGAGTTCGATTTTTTTGACGATCACAATACTTTCTCTACCTGTAAGATAGAGAGAAAGTAAAAAGACAGATTAAAAATAAATCCAAATGTGCTTTAGCACCCTGACTGAAAAAAGAATTGAATTGCCTCTCAAGGGAAGGTCCAGGCTCGAATCTCAGCTGGGCTTACTAAGATTAACGGATGCAATTCCTCCAAGCTATCTTCCCGTTCTTACCTCTTTGATTAAACCTTGAAAAACATGCTCGCCGAGTGAGGGCAGTATATACTTGATTGGTACAGCATTTAACAAGCTATCACAAATGTATTAAAGCCCATGATTTTTTGTGACACAATTTTGAAATAGTTGTTTACTGATATAATTTTTGTTCTATTGGATAGACATATCTTTAATACTAATATCACAATGGGTGTATTCAAATCACTGTGTTTTGTCGTGAAACAAATCAAAATTTGATGAAAATAACACACCCACCTTTCATTTAACATGTCATTTCAAATTATTTCACAACTGTAGCTGTAGTTGCTTGGTAGTCTTTAGCTTTGTGTGCACGTGGATATTAGTTGGTTTTTTAATCCGATTGGGTCTCTCAGGCTGATGTTGAAGTACAGAAAAAAATAAAGTTAACATTATTTCAAGTACAACGCCAATAAGGCTGAATTATTGTGATTAGTTTAGTGTTCATCACGTGGTTATGGTTCTGCTTTGCTCTTGTTTTTCGTCTATCTTGTGAATACACAATACGTAATCTATTATCTTGACATTACCCACATCGGTAGGAACATAGTTCAATGTAAAGCAAAATTAGTCTTGTTTGTCGGTGATATGGAGGTCACAGTTTGAATATCAAGCTGGGTGAACTTAAGGTAGTTTTTCCTAAATTGATTCCCACTCTCCCTCCACACAAATGTAGGTACACTTATTCTAATTTATATCTTCCTTCCTTAGCGTAATTAATACGTGTAGCATGAACGAGCTATGAAATGTGTTGATTTAAAAAAAATGTTAAACGTAATGACTTAAAGCTTGCTTCGATAACCGAATAGTCAAATCATCACTGTCACAATAAACTGTACTGGCAATGATGGGCAGATCAGACTTAGAGTTCCAGTTGGGTGTATTGAGGGTATTTGTTCCTCAATGGTTTACAACTCCCTCCATGCAGATAAACTTACTATTGATGCTACCGTTCTCATCCTTAACACATTATCGTAATTACTAAATATGCGTACAATCTAGACGAATATTAAGAAACGATAACTTTTTTTTTACTATATTACTTTAAAAATCAACAAAAGAACTCAGCTCTTTGAACGCTACCTGTACGTCGTCTTGACGAAGGTCCTCAGGATAGCTGACCTTCGGTCAGCTTCTATGCCGTACTGCACGTCCTCACCAGTGAAGGCGAAGTAGGCTTCTGCCCGGACCACCCCCGTCAGGACGTCGTACCTCGACAGGCGTGACACCACCGACTTCCTCAGCATTACCGAGTTGACGGCGTTTGTGCCGACCACGTCGTTGTCGACTCCTCCACTGGTGGCGTCGTTCGTTGCGTCGGGCGACGTCGCGTCGAAAGAGTCGTACCTGGCAGGCGTGAGAATCGTGTGAACTAGTCATAGTATAAAGTTTGACAGCCCCAAAAAACTCAAGAGGTGTTTTTCTCCCCCACGTCTTACCAGCCATCCAGGCTATACGCATTTAATTAATTTAACGAGGAATAAAGAAGGTTAAGTGTTAGAGGAAGAGTACCCATATTTGTGTGGAGAGAAAAATAAAGTGAGATACTATTTATAAAAAATATCTTTAGTACTTCCGGTCGTAGTTTGAACCTGAACTTCCTTGTCACTGGCAGACCAGACTAGATGAGCTTAATATTTCGTTCGCATGCCCACCGGTGCGTGTACCTTAATAAGATTTAATCGGACAATTTAGAATTTTGTGGGCAAGATTAGGTTTACTAAGCATTTTTTATTTGTATGTTTAACTCAATGGCAATAATAATAATAATAATAATAATAATAATAATAATAATAATAATAATAATAATAATAATAATAATAGCGTCCTTATTTGGGCGAAGTTAAGGACAGCGCCTTTTCTTACTCCTAACCACTTAAAATGTTCATTTAATACTTAAATGCTATTTATATGATATGTAATAGCATAATTATTTTAAGGTTTGTTCTGGCAGGATGTTAACCTGAGCTTGTACATTTCCTTGGAAGTCAAGAGTGTTGGGTTACCATCCTGTTGAGAGTAGCAAATAGCTCATATAGCTTGCATCCTGTTGACGAGCGAGACGACATGACCGATGGATCTTCCTGGTGGGTGAAATATCAAGATCAGCGAGTTTTGGTGTGTGAGAAGAAGACAAGACTGTTGAATGTTGGACACCATGCTGTGTGCATGTGTGTCGGTCGCGTGTACGACTGAGTAGTGACAATATAAATGTGATCTGTTGGGTTACCCCGCCAGCAGGAGGGTTGCGAGACCGTCATCGCGCCGGCTCCCTCGTCACGGGATATTTAATAGGTTCCCATGTAGTAGTTTAGTATTTGATAGCTTAATAAATCTATCTTAGTGGACTAGCTTGCGAGTCTCACTCCCCACGAACCATCAAGTCCAACCCCTACCGCTCGGGGTCCATCCTCACCATGTAAGTCCCTACGGTGCCACGGTAGCGCGTAGTAAGGTTGGCTACCGGGCACCTAGACAAACTAGTAACCTTACCCAGTTCTGTCAGAAGTGTTACAAAGTGATGACAAAGTGGGAGGTTACAAAGTGATGTCAAATTAGGGATCTTACAGATAGTTGAAATCTATGTATAATATTGGTACATACAGAATATTAATAATAATAATAATAATAATAATAATAATAATATTGGCCACATAATGAATCACCAAAAAGGTACATTAGTGGACATATTAAAATAAAATAAATTTGGAAAGTATCAATAGCTAAATAAACAAACAATAGAGATAGAGAAAAAACAAACAAATTAGTATACACAACCATACGACACACATTCACATGTCATTTATACCACGCATAACATATCTATGGCGATAGCAAGTCATTTAAAAAGAAAAAAATGCAGATATTAAATATTTAGGTGCTATCAACTTATTTAAATGATAGAAAGGGTAGCTATGCGGAAAAGTACCCGGATTTGTATGAAATTCACATCATTGGGAACGTGGAATAAATGCAAGCTCATGTGGTTTGGTTTTCTGTTGATGGGAAGGTCGAGTATCAAATCCAGCACGGGTGTACTGAGAATATTCTTTTTCCTAAATGGATACATTTTCTCCTTTTCTACCTTCCTCATCCTAAAAATTAGATGTGGATAGTCCGGACAGGTAGTAAGATGCAATGAAAATAAATATCTGTATGCTACCTGAACGTTGGGTCGGAGCCCGAGGAGATGGCTCCACGTGGGTTCTCACCCCCATCTATGACAACACCGTCGAGGCTTGGACCGAAAGCGGGCGAGAACTGAGGAGGTTCCACGGGAGCGTCTAGCAATACTCGTAGCGGCTTCTCCCTCAGGCACTTGAGGAGCTGGGGGAGGGAGAACTGGTCGGGTGAGCAGTTGGCATGGCGCGCCACCTGTTGGGAGTACCGTGCCGGGCTGCGAACCAGGGCCCACGGACTCAGAGCCGACCCACTCATCAGCACCGCACGGTGGAACAGCGTCCCTGAAAATACGTGGGAAGAGGGGGAACTTATTACTAGAAGGGACTATCAGCGTCTTGGCAGGGAGTTTTATCTCGAGGCTAATAGACAAGCTGAGTAATTTGGATCAAACTAAGTGTAATTTAGTGCAATGGTCATCAATCTACATTGGCTTGTATGGCCAACTTAAATTCGCAAACATATTAAGGGCCCAACAAGATCTATAAACTAATTTTATCCCCTGTCCAAAATGTCACAAATATTTAACTTAATAATAGTGCACAAACTTTTGTTTTTGTATTTTCTTGTGTACAATTTTCACACTATTATTAACAAATAATAATATGCAACCTAAAAAATAAATAAAATTATTACTTTATTTGTAATTTTTCAGCATCCATTTGTGAAAACAGATAGTTCAGATATTATTGGCGATATTAATGATGTTTGGATTAAGAAAGTAAATATATGTTTAGCTAAAACGTACGAGTTTTCACTTTCAGATCAATTTAAACCCCAAATATATTTTTGGAGTTTATTTTTATACACAAAAGTTAAAAAAAGAAAGCAAATGTAGTCATTAATGGCATAATATATTTCAATACTTGTTTGCGCAGGTTGGACATGTAAACAAAGTCGCCCTGTATCACGAAGAAATAAATATTCCAGCACTCTCTTGTGGCAAAGCGTGTTCTGTAGAACAATTTGAAGAAAGTCTTGCTCATAAATTTAGCGATCTACCTAAATGATGCCCGTGAACCAATTATGGGTCGCGATACTTAATCGTGAATCTATGGCTTAGGCCAATGGTCTCAAATCAAATTAATTGAAGGGACAGATTCTCGTGTTGCGGGCCACAGCCTATACAAATATGTTACATACTGTCTACTCTTCAGGGCCCATACTACCTGTATGGACTATACACGCTCATAGGTAAGGTATAAAGAATATATAATTTAGAGGAAATGTAATCAGATTTTAACTAAGGGTATGTTTGAATCTATACAGTAAAAATTACCCATTGTATATACAGCTGGAATTTTAACCTTGACCTCCCAGACACTGGTAAACTATATTATAAGAACCTGAAGTTTGATCTGCGTGGCCACAGATGTAGGTCTATGATATTTGATACTAAATATTTATAACCATTAAAACCATATTCAAGATATTAAAAAACTAACAATATTTTACCGGACCTTTATGTTGGTTGGTGAAATACATGAATTATTTATTAAA
The DNA here is from genome assembly GCA_902151455.1 of Timema bartmani. Taxonomy (NCBI): domain Eukaryota; kingdom Metazoa; phylum Arthropoda; class Insecta; order Phasmatodea; family Timematidae; genus Timema; species Timema bartmani. The sequence goes on from CABFWB010007880.1 coordinate 4,927, forward strand.
CTATGTAAATAAAAATTCCAAAAGCTAGGTATTTAAACTGATAAAAATTAGCACACTCTTAATTATTATGTATTTTATTGTTATTCAAAATTACGTACACACTAAAATGAAAACTTTTTTCTGTGTGCGCGTGCATGCTGACTAGTGATATAAAAGTGTGGCAGACAAACACTTTGGTAAAATATGTCTTGTGGGCCGGATGTGACCGGTGGCAGTGAGTTTGTGTACCCTGGCTGAGAGGGCGTGTATGTGAATATATAGTATAATATATACACATAAATATTTTTACAAATTCTTGCGGTTACTCTTCAGAACTCAATTATTTATAAAAATAATGTCTGAAAATGGCATAAGAAACGTCTGATGCATAGTTTACGAGATAAATGACACAGTCAACTGGGGTAAGCATATGATTGGTGGTGTCGTCAATGCTGATAGGTGCTCAAACGGCCACTGTACATTTAGAGACAGACAGCAGTGCACTGCATTATATTATCCTGTACACGCTGCGACATCCAGGAATATATGGTTGTACAAGCACTAAGCACTGAGCGATATCCATGGGAGGAGATATGTATACATGTTCTTTGAACTGTCCCCAATGAATGAAATCTGATGTACTGAGGGCTGGTAGTCAAGGAGACCCTCCTAACGGCCCTTCCATGCTCAATCCACCTCAGTGGATAACAACTGTTGTATAGTCAATAGTCTGACATCAGTCAATCACCTATTATACCTCAACAGATTATCAGTATACTGGGTGAGTGGTTGACTCTTGAGAATATATACTATAAATATGGCTTTAAGGTACGTGTCGCCACTCTCGAGTAGGTACTCCAAAATGTGGTGTGCTCTGTCGAGTTGAAAACAGAGCCCCTGTCGTTCAGCTATACTCTTTAAGAAAACCTTAAAGAACTGTCTCAACTAAATGACAATATGCTGTGGATGCAGATACGAACATTTGAGGACGTTCCTTATCTCGCCAACTAAACATCAGAATTCTTTCGTCACTCTATATTTGCTACTTGATTAGTTCTAAGTAATCGCGTGAATTTGTATACACTGTATTGCATCACTCTTATGCCTACTACGGGTTTGTTGTCAGAGTGTAGAGCGCTCTGATCGACTCTTCGGTTGCATCATGCTACTCCAGAGGTCAGGGCAGGCTTTGACCTAGGTACCTCTCGCTATTGGAGTGACCGGCCACAGTGAACACTCACTATATTATAATAATAATAATAATAATTATTATTATTATTAGCACCGCGTCTTACTACCCATTTGGGTTATACGCAAACACTCACTATACAATTCATAGAATACTTAGCAAGAGAGCAGCATGCGTGTCTAATTTAACTCCTGCGATGTCAAAGATGGAGTTGTATTGTAGAGTCAGCAGGTACGCATTAGTTAGACACACACTCGTAGTTCAACAAACGATAAAACTGAGTTTATTGGAACCGTTGGGAACTTTAATTGTCTCAAGTGTTCAACAAAGGGTTGGATTAATATTGCTTGCTTTGTCAAAATCTCATGAAAATTAGAAAGTCACTCTACCACAAGTGATTTCAATACCCTCTACATAGGTTAGGCGGTTGAACGAAACTCGCTAGATCTCAAACCTTAAATAAATTATAGCTTAATGTTTTTAGAGATGTATGCCAACGTATGAAAATTAAATTTAATAAAATATGATGACTAAACGCGTAAATGATATACCTAATTATTAATTCAGTGGTAAGACTTTGTTTTTGTATCTAACTCTTTATTTCCCCGCCAGCTTAAGAGCGGAAGAGTGGATTAGTCAACACAGACCACGTAACCTGCGCAACCAAAGTATAACTCAGGCTTTGGCCAACCACAGTTCGAGCTGCGTTTCAGCGAAGCTTGGGAAAACAGACACGTTAAGTTTCTGAAACATTGAGCTCATTAAGGTGTTCTGCTGTTCCTAGATTGATTATTTAATGGATGAAGACAGTATAAGTAGGCTATGTATTATTATCTACGAAGTTTCTTCAATTTTAGTGTTTGGTCTAACGCCTTAAGTCAAGACCTAAGTATTTCCCAAATCCAAAAAACTTTGTCTTTATTATAGGTCTATAAGAAGGTTAGATCATGATGCAGGTGGAGGTTGTAAAATACCGTCAGGCACCGCACTGGACGTCATGAGGAAATGGACGCAGGCCGCTCCGGTGCCATGGCCCATGAGCGTCACGTTCCCAGGGTCGCCGCCAAACTCTGCGATGTTCTCTTGGATCCAATGCAGCGCCGCGATCTGGTCCATCAGACCGTAGTTGGACGGAGCACGCAGATGCTCCTCCGAGGCAGAGTTGACGTTCAGGAAACCTGGACACACATCAACACAGGTCCGAGTATGAGATCCACTTTCATTCCAGCTCTGTGCTTGCGTGAAGCTTGATTCACACATGTGCGCTGAAAAGTGAGAGCAGAATCTTCTTGAGTGACGCAGCAATTTACAAGCTATCAGTAATGTACTTAAACACAAACTAGAGACAGCTGATTAACGATATATAACATATAGTAAAAATTGTTCTAGAAAATCTATTTTTTCTATTTTTTCCCTTCAGTAAATTCAGTTAATTTAGGGTTATAAATCTAGTTCCAAAAACACCTCGGGGGGGCCTTATGGAAATCCCAGATACCAAGTTATAGCCCAATTGGTAAAATAGTTTCGGCTCTAGTTAAAGGTACTGACAGACAGATGGCATCACAAAACCAACATTTTAGTTTCAGAGGTGTCATGAAACGTCAACATTTATCAAAATCCTGAGTTCGAATTTTTTGACGATCACAATACTATCTCTCCGAGTTGTCGAGAGAAAGTAAAAATAGTCTGAGTACGAGGTTTGCCTAGATACCTGCCATCGCGTCTATATGCCTGTCTGTGTGTCTGTATTATTGCCTGTGTCTGTATTTCAACCTGTGTGTCTGTATTTCAGTTTGTGTACATGTATGCCTACCTGTGTGTCTGTATAACTACCTATGTGACTGTATTTAAGTCTGTGTATCTGTATGCCTGTCTGTGTGTCTATATTACTGCCAATGCGTCTGTATGCTTGCCTACGTGTCTCTATGCCTACCTATGTGTCTATGTGTGTCTGTATTCCTGCCTTTGTGTCTGTATATCTGAATGTAAATTCACTTATGTAAAGTTTAAGCCATATTCCTCTTTTGAAAAAAAAAAGTTGTTATGAATATTTTTATTCTACATAATAATTACAAAAAAAGAAACATGAAAATTAGATGTACTGTACATACTGTAATTAAGGTTCGAAACATAAAAATAGAGTAGTAAAATATTTGTTACAATATGATTTGAATGGCCGCATAGTTTTAATGTTCATGTACCCTACGTCCTTAGTTTTGAATTATTTAATTTGTTCCATTCGTATCAATTAATAACGAATATTCTATCAATTTAAAGATTACACCTGGGCATGGGAATAGAACCCGGGTCCTTTGGCTTGGTATGCAATTTACCACTGAGCTTTCTAGGAGTCGTCCCGTGCCCAGGGCCAATCTTGACGCAAGTAAGAATTAATAGCCAGAGCTATTATTTATGCTTATTAGTGGGAATTACTCCATCTACGAGTAGATATCATATTCTGAAAATTGAAAAATGACACCGGGACACGGGAATCGAACCCGGACGTACTAAGCCAAAGGTCCCGGGTTCGATTCCCGTGTCCAGGTTTCATTTTTCATTTTTCAGAAGTTGACGCAAGTAGTTAGATCATTTACGTGCAAAGCCAAAGATCCCGGGTTCGATTCCAATGTCCAGGTTTTGTTTTTAAATTTAAAGAATATGATATTTAGATGTGGCTATAACCGTAACTAGCAAATATAATATAATATAATATAATATAATATAATATAATATAATATAATATAATATAATATAATATAATATAATATAATAATAGTATAATTGTTTATTTAATCCATCATAATAGTTAATAAACAATAAAACAGCACTAAAATGATAGGCTGTTTGACTCAATTTGAATTTATCTTTTAAGTGTTCTTTGTAGAGTGACACGCGTTCCTAAGGAAGAACCTGAGTGAAAACTGAAGCGAATATAATAAGAAATGAATAATTCAAAGAAAGGATGTAGTACACAGACTGAATATCGCAATCAAAACTGGAGGGGTATGGACATATTAAGAGAGTGGCTGAGGGTAAAATTTATAAAGGTTGCCAGTAGGAAGGATATGAAAGAACAATACCAGTAGGTAGAGAGGAGGAAGGATATGACATGATAATATCTTGAAAGGGTGAAAAAAGAAGAGGAAACTGGAACAGAATAAATGAAGAAAGGGTTGGGATTTCAGTGCAGAGGTTTCCAAAATTCAAGTGTAGGGCCACGGATGTGGAACTAAAATGTATGTTTAAGTACAGTTTCTAATCCTATGCGCGCGATTTAAAAGCTAACAGTACCTGGGACAACCCACCTAGCAATAAACAACCAACAATTGCCGCAGAGTGTAATATCATTCCCCCACTAACTAGCCCAGTGCCAACTAACCCTGTGTCCATTCACCAAGCGTCCACTCACCCAGTATCCCGAGCCTGTAGTTGACCGTGACCACAACGACGCCTCCGTAGCTGGCAAGGACGCTGCCGTCGTAAGGGTTTCCGGAATTCCACTCATATGACTCGCCGTGGATGAATACCATGACGGGGTACCTCGACAGACCACCACCACCACCACCACCACCATTGCTTCCATCTCGCGTGCCTGTGGAACAAAGTCGACATTAACAACAGATAAATTATATTGTGACAATCAAAGTGTAGCCATTACTTGTGGAAGAGAGGCGTAGTTTTATGACCATAAGAAATTACAATTAGTGTGAAACCTTTTGGAATAAGACTTCAGGCTCTCTACCCCCTATAAAACCTTTATCACTTTATAGCTGGTGGAAAGTGGGGTGGGGTATTGATAAGTCCAATTACTTGAGAGTAAATATTCTCAAACTGCTGTATTTCTTATGCGAGACCATTCTGAAGTTTCAAAACCACTAAAGAATCCTATACTATATTGACATGATCTGCTATCACCTTGATTAAAACTACTTTTTTTTAATAAGGCTAGATGCATGTTTCTAACCTTTTATTTTAATCCCAGATTAGTGACATTTCACATGGAATGTTGTTGAAAATGAGATGATTTCAACTTTACATACTTTTTTTTGTAAACATTACTAAACTTAAGACCCCCTTCGGTGGATGTGTGGTCTAACGCACTTCTTTCGCAGTATACTAGGCTACCGATGACGGGGAGATCAAGGTTCTTATCTCGGTCGGGTGTACTGAGGGTGGTTTTCCACTCTCCATCCACGCAAATGCGGGTACACTTCTTATTAATATAACCTCATTAATCCCTAACACGTTTACCGTAATTAGTACATAAGCGTATAACCCAAACGGGTAGTAAGACACAGTATTTTTAAAAATAATAAAAGTAAGGTTTTTAAATAATTAGGAGCTAGTTAATATCCTCTTCATTAGATGGGTCCCTTTATTTTGCCTCCGTTTAAAGGTCATGGCTAAATTTAAGTAGTTCGCTCTAGAGAGAAGTTTTAACTTTATGTATTTAACTTACAATCATTCATTCATTCATTCATTCATTCTCATTCATTGTATCTTGTCTACTCCTATTTGGATATGATCTTTTAGGTTTTTCTTAGAACCGAGGTAATGGGCATCCGGTCTAAATTTTCAATAAATTTAGTATGGTATTCCGGTGACGGGGAGCTAGGGGTTTAGTTCCCGGCTGTGAGTACTGAGAGTATATTTTTCTTAAAATAGTTTAACACTTTCCTCGCGAATATGGGTAAATTTTCTTTACCTATAAACTTAATTAATATACTATGATTATTACTATTATTATTATGAATATTTTTCTTTCATCAATTTTATATTTTTATTTGATATTTGTGTCTATTACTGTTATTGCCGAAGTTTTTAAGAACTACATCAGTAATAATGATAATAATAAAACTTTTTCAATCCCAATACGATGGGAACACTTTTTTTTTGTTTTCCGATGACGGGTAGGTCAGGACTTGAATTGTCTCGGTTAATTAAAAAAAAAATGGTTTCCGCCCTTTCTACACCCAAATGTGGATACATTTATTCAATACACTATCTATCTTACCCCAGTATTTTAAATATATGTATAGAACTACGCAAAGCACGGTAGTAATAATAAATATAGTAGTATTTTGGTTGGAAGATGATTTTTTAACATAAAAAAATATTTTTTTGCGGTCAGCATTGAAATGATTTTTTTTACTTTAGTATTATAATTTATTAGATATTGATAATAAAATTGACAGATGCAGGGCACATGGATTTGACAGTCGCATACTATCTTCCCCTCTCCAACCTCTTAGGGAAGGAAGATTGAAAAATCCACAAAAGCATTTAACCTAATTCTAGAAAGAAACCTTCATTTTAAATTTCAAGGCTCAATGTCTATTGTTTCAAAAGATACATCCGTGAATTTTGAAAAGTTTCAACCCACTTTTTTTTACCCCTTGGAGGTGAAGTTTCGTAAAACCCCGTCTTACCTCTTGTCTAGGGTCTAAAAGGAACCTTCACGCCATATTTCAAGTGTCCAAGCCCAGGGGTTGAGGAGATACGCTGGTGAGTGCTTTTTATATACTATTCAGAGTTTATTTTGATTGGTGACAAATATTCTAGAAGCTTATTCCCATCAACCAATCATTAAGAAAAATTCATACAAACATGGGTTTAGAAGCGTTTAGTTTTAGATTTATTTAAGGTTTTCCTCAACGATGGATAGGTAGTGGGGAATCCATTGAATGTCCTCTTGATCACCAGATTTGAACCCGATGGATTTCTTATAATCTCTGGGGAAATAGCCTACGCAATTCCTGTGCCTGATGTTGACGTTTTAAAAGTTTATCTTATAATGATGTTAGCAAATACGTAACCCCCCAAATATAATCAACAGAGTACGACAAAGCATGGAACGAGGGCTCAGAGAGTGCATCGAAGCAGAGGGCACCCTTTTGAACAATTTTTGTAACATCATGTTTTGTCTTCTTGTGTTATTTGTTTGTTTCCTTTAAACTTTGTCTTGTTTTGTTGCATTAGTTCTTCTGTTGGAATGAATAATAATTGAACAGTAAAATTCTTCCTACCATAGAAACTAAGCATTTCTGAACTCATCTTTATATGAACTTTTCTTAATGTTTGTTCAATGGAAATACGCCCTTAAAATATTTGACATCAATTAAAATACAACCTGTATGGATCATATCCCCTTNCTTGGACCCGCTTCTGTGGTCGCATGCTCTAAGGCAATACTCTCACAGTAGACTAGATTACTGATGATGGGGAGATCATTGTTCCTTTCTTGTTGGGTGTACCAAGAGGGTGGTTTTCCCTAGATGGCTTTCCACTTTCTCTCCAAATGCGGAGACACTTCCTATAAATTCAACCTTACTAATCCCTAACTCATTAGCCTAATTATTACATCAACCTTAATTGGTAGTAAGACATGGCACAGAACAATTGATAAAAACTGTAAATATCATTAGGGTGGACGTTAAAAATAAAACAATTTAAGTCTAGTCGAGTGAAAGATTAATATTTTTCTTCTGATAAAGCCCCGTTAACAAGGGCAGAGTTTCATTGGTTATTTTTTTATCGCCACGTTTTACTACCTCTTCAGGCTGTACGCATATGATAATTACTGCAATGGGGTAGGAATGAGGAAGGAAGCATTTTATATGTAATATACCCACATTTGTGTGGCAGGAGAGTGGGAAACAATTTAGGGAAATATCCCCTCAGTGGAACCGACCAGGATTTGAACCTTAATATCCCCGTCATCAGCAGGCCAGTCTAACACGAGAGTGACACCTTATACCATTTGGTCACTGAAGTGTGTTTTATTTAATTAACTCAGCACAAGTCAACCCTTGCCGTATGAAAGACCAACTCTCATGTCTAACAACACAAGTAGGTATCATAAAAACTTGGGAATAATTAGGTAGGAGTGCAACTCACAGTTTTCAGCGATGTTTAAGTACAGACACATGCACACAGGATGTACACGTTGTCTTAAATATCATTATGAATAGTGGTTTCCCTGTTTTACAAACAAAATTAAAACAAAATATTTTTAAATAAAAAAATGGTTTAAAGGAAATAATTTTAACTAAAGGTATTTTATAAATGAATTCATTGCTAAAAAAAATATATTGTATCATTTAAGATATACATTCAATTGTTAATATTTACACAAATAACATTTCCTGGAAATACTTTTAATTTAGTTGGTGATTTTGACTATTCACAAAGCAATGATGAAAAAACAATGACCACGCAGATGCACGTCAAAACTATTAATGATTGCGTGAAAGCTGCTATAATTATTTAATTACCAGGTCATCTACTGATTTGAGTACCAAAACATCGCAAGTTTGAATATGGCATAAGACGCTTTCAATAGGGTGTGGGGAAATACCACCCTTCATTATGCAGCTTTCAAGCTACCCCCGGAACCTCAAACCCTTCATCGTATCCTCTACATCACCTTCAACCCTTATAACCCCTTTAAAAATCCCTTTCACCTCTTTACCAGACTATCGATGAAGGCACGATCGGTATGTGAAGTAGGTGGGAATTGTGGGGAGGGGCAGTGTAGGGTAGGATAGGGGTAAGATGGGACTTCTGTCGATGAGGATATTCAGGGTAGGTATGAAAATGGGTTGAGGGAGAGAAGGGAGTCATTTGGGTAAGTATCGTCTCAGTGGGCGGGGGATGTGAGGTATTATCTGACAGAATTAAATTACCATCAAGGTAAGGATAGCGCTTAGGGTTACCTCTATCATAAGCTCTCTGTGTGTGGGACTTATTATAATTAAGGCTTTCTTCAGTGTATTAATTAATCCACTACTTTTTTCAGTCTATAATTCTATCAGTCTTACTAACCGTCTGGACTATCCGTTTATATATACACTATTGGGGTAAGAATGAGTGAGGTCGAATTTGGAGGAAAGTACTATATCCGATTTTGAGGGGGAACGATGCATTATTTAGGAAAAATATCCTTTCCGTACAATCAAGCAGGATTCGAGCCTGTACCTCCCCATGGATGGTGAACCGTACCAGACAAGATGTGACTGACACCTTTATACTCGTTATCACTGTTGTGGGTCTTGAGAGGTTGTTATTGGATTACAAGATGGTTGTAAGAGTTACATCAGTCAGCATATGTAGGGTTACTAAATTAATGGTAAGACTTTTTATTAAATTTTGTCTGAAACTTTCCGATTGGTTTTATTTTTCATTACTAGTATTTAAGCCTGTCTTCGAGCTTGTACTCATTTGAAATATTATATTGCCTCATTATACATTTAAGATAATTATTAAAATAATTAAATGAAATAATATACTTTTATGGAGGCATATGAAATAAATTAGCATAATTGTTCACCAAGCTATGCCAATAGAAATTGTTAATTTAAATTATGATGTCACTCTTATATGTAGGCGATAGCTTATCATTCGATATTTAGCTAGGTAATAGCTGCATTTTGGATCCACTTTAAGATATATCTTTACTTTTTGTGTGTTTTTTTTGTCTGCCTTTACAAAATCAAAACGGTCTACTATACATTTTTTTTTGTTTCTATTAGTCTAGCAGTTTTAAGGGTTTCCCATTTTCATTCATTTCCAAAACAACTATTTTTTATTTCCAAATCTATTTTTATGTTATCCGGGGTGATTCTTTTACCAACTCGACAAATCTAAATTTTCTTCCGCATTGAAAGTTACATTTTCTAATAGTTTGAGAGAAATGTCAAGCTAATACCACTCCCACCAAAGTCATTTCGGTTCTCACATTCCCATTTTGAAATTTTAAGACTTATTAGTTAGTTTATCTGTTATAATTTAAGCTTTCAACCACCTAAAATAGTGTTCTATATTAGTTGTATCAATCTCGAGCTCTTACATTGCCCTTTATTAAATTTTGAATTTGTATTTGTCTTTATAGCCATTATACAAATATTTCCAACTTTCCAAAAATTACTCCTCAGTAAAACACCCTTTATCGAATTTTTACCCCAAACAAAGTTTATACGGCTAGTTGTCATGTCAAACACTACCAAGATACCTATTTGAAACCAAATTGTTAGCGCCATTTGTAGAATATTTCAAGTTTTTGAAAAATCAACTATCAGTAAACTGCCGGTTAGTGAGTTTCTACCCCCAAAAAAGTATACACTGTTATTTGTTATGTCAAACACTCCTAATATGCCCATTTTAAACCAAATCGTTTAAGCCATTTTTGAAAAAACAAAACAAAAACTCATAGGTAAACTATCCTTAATTGAAGGGCTAGGGTGAAAAAATATTGTGATATAGCCCTTTAATATTAAAATATCGAGTTTGAACCAAATCCATCAAAACGTTCTGGATCCATAGTCAGGGACAGACAGACAGACATGGGTACAGACAGACTGATAAAATCCAATTTTGTGTTCGTGTTTACATAAAACGTAAAAATTTGTCATAATCTCGAGATTGATTTTTCCTCTTGATATGAGAGAGTAAGAAAATAATGTCAAGGTGGGGGGAGAGAAAACATTAGTTAAGGTCAGTAGTTTTGTAATTCTTTTAACAAAAACTATTTTTAGCCCAAATAAATATAAATTTTACTTAATATATAGATTTAGTTTAATTTTATACATATGGTAGTCTCAAAATTTATTGAACATTTGTTTTCAAAAGCTAATTATCATTTGAAAACAAACTTTTTAAAATAAAATACTATATCTTGGTAGAATTACTTGCTGCCCATGACATATAATATAAACATATTATATGTTTTTTTTATCACTGCGACGTTTTACCCGTTCCGAATGTACGCATATTATGTACTAATTACGATAGAATGTTAAGGATGAGGAAGTTTGAATTTAGAGAAAGGGTACCTATATTTGAGTATTGGGAGCGTGGAAAAAACATCCTCAGTACACACGACCAGGATTTGAACCCCAATCTCCCCAAAATCATCTGTCCAGTCTATTTCAAGAGTTACGCCCAACCATTTGACTCACTAAGTGGGTTACTATATGTAGAAAAATAATCTAAACGTATCTACCAAAGCAAAAACAATTTTTTTTTCAAGCCAATTTTATTGTTGTTATAAAATCGGTAAATAATTACCTGAACTACTGCGTCCTTCTGTCCCAACTTAAAGTAAGTTCAAAGAACTCCTGTACATCCAAAAGGTGGGTAGGTAGGGAACGCGAGAAAAGGTTAGTGTTTTTGATGTTTTTGCATTAAAACCTTTTTCGGTTAAAAAAACCCAAATATTTCTTCAGTTCAATCATAAGAGTTTAATTTTATTTACATGGTATTAATTGTTCTAGATTACTCTATCAAGGGTGTAGTGGAATTTAACTAAAACTTTTTATCTTAATTTAAATGTTTCTCGTCTAATGCCGGTATGCTTATGACATATATTCAACAACTAATAAAGTCACCATGTGAAGAAAATTAAACTTGTTTCTACTGAAGCCATATTATATTTATTTTGGCAAAAAAAAACCCAACAAAGATGATATAAAACCTGCAAAAGAACACTGACTTTCTCTCGTTCCCTACATCTTCACCTTAAATACACTTATTATCTAACAAAATCCCATTGTAAGCAGAGGACGCCTACATTGTTTGCAGATTATAATCCTCTAAACCCGAAGGCTGTGTTTTATTTACAGAGTAGGCGCGTGGTTTTCCGGTTTTGGGATTGAAACGGAATAAGTGGTTATAGATGTGCACCGGATGCTGTTTAACAATGCACACAACCTTCCGGCTGTTTGAGGGTGTATGGGACAGGGTGTGTCCAGTGTGGTTGCGTTCCTCACCCAGACGGGCGCAGGAGAACTTTTATATGTACTTTGCAGGAGTAGAATCTAGTAGACGATAAACATTGACGCCAATGTGCTGTAGCTGTATAACATGAAAATTAACCAGCCTAAACTTACCTAAAGTATTTAATCTACATCATAAAGTTCGACAGTAATTATATTTTTTCATAAGTACTTTACATTAAAAACTTAATTAATTTTTATGACTTTGGCAGAACTAGGTGTATTCATACTCACTTAAGGTATGGTTATTATAAGATTATTTTAGAAAAAAATCATAATTTCAAAGTATTTCAATCAAAATATATAGATAAATATTTCTCTTTGGGCATAATTAAACTTTTGATATTTCTATTCCTACGGCCAATACAGAGAAAGGGTGCTCATAAGTTTTGAAATGTGTTAGTTTATAAGGTTTTGAGGTAAGGTATAAAAAGTAATTTATAATATGGTAATAAATAAATGGCCTTAAAAATTTAAAAATGGGTTACAGCTATCCAAAAACTAGATGTATACAAACATAAAAATTATGTATGTATCAAACAATTAGGACGAAATTTTACACTGTTAACACAAAATTTATTCTCTTTGAATATAATTTTCAAATCGGTATTTTTATTATCTTATCAGATTTTCCAACGATGGAGAAGTTGGAATTGAAAACTTGACTGAATGTACTTCCGGGTGATTCTCTGAAAGGGATTTATGGCTGTCTATTGCCATTCTCTTTGCATACTAATGCGGGTGTTATGCAATGGGAGCTATACAAATATTTGGTATTTTCGTCTTGCTTTTTTACACTGTGTATTACTAGCAGTAAGAGCTTTGATAATTTAAGTGCACCGATTTGGTAGGCATTAATAAGCTAAAATTTAGAGGAAATGTACTGTACTTGCATTCGTGAGAAATAATTTATGAAAATATCCACAAGGCTGGGATTACAATCCCAATATCTCCATTACTGGCCAATAAAACTACACGAGCTTGACATTTAGTCAGCGTGCCCACCGATGCCGAGATTCTTCTTAAAGAAACATTGATTTACATTATTGGATGACTTTCACATATTTACTCCCTACGAAAGATATAACGTTAAATGTTAGCGAGTATGTAAGCCCTGCCACCTTGCGGGTAAGCTCTGCACTAATCTGATCATTGCAAACTCTCAGACTAAAGGTTAAAGGTCCACCCCGGACTTTTAATCTATGGGACCCGGCTGAGTTTCAGAACAATGCGTCTCTAAGAGCAAACTAGGAGAGCGGAGGGGGTGAGGGAGGGGGTCAAGGGGCGGTATTAATGGACGCATTTAAAGGATCACACATTTTTAAGTTTCCGGCTCAGTAGAGACTCCTGGGTGGCAATTTACGAGTCAAACTGCTCCGGAAGGGCTATTTTGGGAACACCTGTTGGGTTGCCGCTTCAAATTAAAACGTTAGTTGATGGAGAAAAGACAGTTTGCACCAAAATTAATTTTGTTTCATACCATCTTTTCCTCAAACAAATAAATAAATAATGAAATTGAAATATCTTTGGGAATTTTTCTAACCATATATAATGACTGGTAAATAAATTTCGGTAAAAAATTAATTCTTCACACATAGATCCTCACAGGAACATCACTAATCTCTGTAACTTTTAATTCTTTTCTCAAATATTTTCTATTAATAAGTTTAAGATCAAAGCTAGTAATGGCTTAATTTAAGAGGGGAAGATTAGCAGGCTATGTTAGAAAAAGTGCACCTACTTTAGCGTGGAGAGATTCTGAGTAAATCTATTCAAATTATACCCAGCCAATATTTTATCCTTGATCTTGTTTCCCCATGTAGTATTTATTGTATTTGTTTTATTTATTACACGCCTGACGCCTTAAGCCATATAATCACAATGCAAGTGACCACAATCCAGGTATACACTATTCTTAAAACAAGGTCTGTCCGTCCAAATTAAGTTTTAGTAATGTTTGACGCTTTTAATAAACATAAATCATTGAAATACACTCTGTTTACATTGAGTAACGACAGTTTTAGTCCAACGGATTACACTATCTATCTTATAAGCTACACTATAATGTAACTCATCATGGTAAGTTATGAAAATATTGAATAGAAATTGGATATTAAAAATAAAATTTGAGGAAAAATAAACTAAAAAGCCATTTTAAAAGACCCATACCCGGAATATCCATACATTAAACAATGTTGTTTTGGATTTTGTGATTTTGTTTCTTCCTGCGACTCACAAATCCCGGGGGATCTAAAATGTTTCAAATTATGATTTCTCCCCATATTATCTCCCAAATTGGACTGTCGAACAGTGGTCAAAAACTTATTAATGTGTACTTGAATGTCAATTAAAGTTGCTTTTTAAGTAAACAAAATTTTGAAATAAAAGAAAGGTATTTTAAAATTAACCAAGGATCCCAAATTTCGATTATTTAAATATATATATATATATATTTCAATAAACTAAATCATTCTCACTAGTGAACACATGGGCTAAGACGTCCCTCTGCAATGGTTTGGTTTTACGGTAAAGGGGGAGCTGATGGATGTGCGGAGGTAAATTCTTTCCTAAACTGTTTCCTATTATCCTTCCACGTGATTTTTGGCCTTTAAAATTCTATCTTCCCCATCTCTACTTCCTTAGAGTAAATATTTTTATAATCCGGATGGACACTAAAACGAGGTTCACGTACTTACTTTAAAAAGTATAATAATTAGCTTAGTGAATTAAAATAGAACACCATTCCAAGCCATAATAAGGAAATAAAATGATGGTTCTTTTCTAGTCAGTGTAGTTACCAAATATTCATCCTGATTATCAATTAAGAGCTAAAATCAATATTTTGAGAATATATTGGTATAAAAGTTAAGTATTTTCAAAGATAAAGTTTATGATTACATCTGAGTGAAATATATTTATTTATTCCATAAAAGTTTATGTTATTGTGGTTTCGCTCCTTCCTTCCCCCTTTTAAAATTAAAATACATCCAAATTTTTTTAAACCCGGGGCCATGTCAGGGAAGTTATTGTGTACTTGTTTAGAACGATAGTGTAATGTTTATATTTGATTGGATTAACTTATAATGTTCTCAAACTATGTTAACAATAAAACATTTGTTATGAATCTTGTAAGAAAATACTCCAGAAATACTTGATTTTATATTAAAATGGTGCTTTCAATCACACGATTTATTCTAATAGATACATATTGATAGGGAAATCCACCCCCCCTCCCCCATCATCAATTATGCCAGAATGAATGGGACAAAAATAACCAAGTTTTCTCGTCAGAATATTCTTCCACAAGATAGCAGTTTAGTAGATCTGCCTAAAAACATTAAAAATGTAAAAGGGCTTGACAACTATACTCGCAATATATACCTCCCCAAACAACACTAACTACCAATTCGTACTTCATAAGAACCCCTACCAAAAAAATACAAATAAAAACTCACATTTATAAACATTTATATACAACGAACGTCATGTCACTGATATCAAATTTATGCGAAATATTTCTCAGATACAGAAGAAATGATGTAAAAAAAAGTCTTAACATGCACACAGTTATTCATATTTTAAAGCCCAATTTACTAGCCAAGCCAGCATATCTTCAACAAAATCAATTACGCATTTATTAACAAATACATATATCAAATAAAACAACAGCTACAGTTTTATTTTAATCTTATACATAAAATAGTTAACAAATAAAACTAATTTATATCAAGAAATCGCGGCAAGTATAATACCTTATGTCAATGAAAATTAAATACCTACAATATTTTAACAATTAATGCAATTACTACAAAAAAATAGTAATTTTGATAGTAATTTGAAATTTGTTCAAACAATAATTATTTAATTAATAAATGGTACGGAACACCACACGGACTTTCTCGATCTACTGTTTAAAAATGTAGATATTTACACATAGCTTGTAATAAAAGTGAAACTAAATAATACACAATAGCAAACCCAAGCATAAATTGCACTATACTTATGTAAAACATATTTTGAGTCCCGGTTTTAAATTTTATATTTTTATTTTTAAAGAATTAATGTCCTCATTTGTATGTTTGGACCAATAAAAAAGATTAATATTGACTATTGAATCTAAAATGGAGATAGATCATTGCTGTACAAACATTTCTTTTGAGAGTATTAAGGGAAAGTAACATAAGCTTTTTGAGAGACTTATATTTATTTACTCTATGGCATTGGAGAATTATTGCGTTAAAACTTAAGTAGTATATCTTTACAATTAAAACTCACAAAATTGTATTAATATATTTGCCAATATATCAGAAACTCTTGGTTTTATAAAAATGTATTTCGTATAAAAGTTTTATATTTTTAATAGTACTACAAATTTGCAATGATAAGTTATTTAGTATCTCAAATCGTTGCGGAGATACGGAAATTTCCGCTTCTGTAAAGCACCCTAAAAGTCATTTTCATGGGAAAATGAAAATAGCCAGTTCATTTATAATCTTAATCAACGCCTAGATACGAATTTTA
>CABFWB010007881.1:0-21379 GCA_902151455.1 Timema bartmani
TGAATTTTCTGCTAATGGTATCGTTTTTGTTGTTGTACACCGGCCTTAATTCGTTGTGGAATTGAGGAGGTGGCTACACTGCGTCCTTTTGATCCACCCAATTGTTTCGAATGGATTTCAATAAAATAAACTGAGTCAAACAATAGATAAATATCTTCATATAATTTAGTCGGATTTTTGAAACTAGACCACAAACTACCGTTACATAATTTAATAAAGATGTTCCTGTTCACTCTATCATTGTCTGATATTAATGTTAAAACATGATATCCACATAAAGTTAACGTTTTTACTATACACAAAGTTATGTCATAAAGTTTATTTGCAGTAAGATTTTTAACTGGGTAGAGAGCTACTACATCTTTATTTTTTGACAGCAAAGATGATATCATGAACGCTTAGATTGTAGTAGCTTCCTGAAGATTGTCGGGAAAACCTTCTATTGACCCACCTTTGTCAGAAATGAAGGGTTTTACATTAATTTAGTAAAGTAATACGTTTACAACTTTTTCGTGATAATTCAACATCTTAGCTTTTTCAGACAAATATTTGATGTGAAGCATTCCTGAACTTCCCGTGCTTAGCGCCTGAGATAATTGTCTTAAATAGTCTGGATGAGGGAGTGTCAAAAAGTTAGAATTTCTAATTTGCTTAAATGCCGCTGGATTAATAAAATAAACAGAACAGGCCCATTTTAAAGTTTTCGGTGTGTATCTGGGTGATTTATCAACTGCCAAATTAATTTGCTCTTGCAAAAAATTTGTTTTTATGTTCAATGGAGAATTTTCCTCAGTGCCATTACAACATTGTTTTAAAACTTCTGAGGCATGCTTCATTAAATTTTCTAATGAAAGGGTCTCGGGAGTGTATGAAGCTAGATGACTCAACAAAAATTCTAATTTGGACCACCTGCTAATTAACATTTCTGTTTTTAAAACCCATTTAAATTTAAAATTTGGTATGATAACATTGTTGTGTGAAATTTTAACTATCAAATTATTGGTTATTTTTAATGATACTGTAATTTTAGGAATGTGACAACATATCAATTTTCATGAGAGTAATACTATTTTCCGACTCAATTTTTGTAAAATGGTCTGTATTTATTGAGCTGATTTTACCTTTCAAATCTTGAAAATATTTAATAACGTCATCTTGATTCCATTTATTTAAATTGTCCTCGTCTGGAGAAGCCAACTCTTCTCTTTGTTTTTCAGGTGGTTTTCGTTTAGCTGGAGACTCTGAGGTGAAATACGAGGGCTGATTATAAAAGATGGACGGATAGGCATCATTGGTTAGCTTGGGAATTTTTCTATGCACTATTAAAACAGATCCGTCATCTCTTGTAGCACGGCCCTCTCATGTTAAAAATTGTTCACAAAAAATGATCTATACAATTAGCAGCGGAACTTCCCAGTATAACATCGTCCCACTGTTGACGGCGATGGGGTTCCTTGGGAAAAGAAAATGTGTTTATATCTTTCTCCTTCTGAGAGTCATAGTTAGATCTACATCCAGGAACACAACACTTACGATGCATTTTTAAATTTTATCATAAAAATTAAAAATGTGATGCCATTAAAAGTGAATCTGTAGACGGGACTAACACATATAATTTTCAAACTAAAGACTAACACATTGAATCACTAACGCTTTCGATCAACTAATAACTTGTACACCTAGTAAATATTTTGGATCACAATAGTATGATATATAGCTAAAACACGAGCGAAATACACCTTGAGGAATTTCTCGGCAGTGGAGTTATTTGGCCTTGGCGACACTTCCCCAGACAGGGTTGATCCAGCAATCCTGAGATGTAAGCCCTTCCGTGTGACGTCACCAAGGCCTTGATTTGACTATATAACCTAAATATCAACATAACAGCCATCGAAATAAAAAAACGTCCGAGCCCCATTGATAAGCCTTGCTGACTAAAGGAATTGCTGGGTTACAGGGCTGGATCTAAGCCCGGCCACTGGCACGCCTTAGAAATACGTGAAATATAGTACTGCCCTCCAGAAGGTTCCGTCCCCTCTCTTTCTCTATTTGTGTTGCTTCCCCCCACCCCACTTTCGGCCTGTCTGCTCAAAATGTATTGTTTCGAGCGTAACTACTTATAAACATATTAAATATCTTTTTTAAATCATGGATATTACTGAATTAAAATTAGTTTTTTTTAAAAATATTTGAAATCTTTTCTTCAAACACTAAGACATTTAATTTTCAGAATATGGATTCTGACTGATGTAATACCTGAACCTTGATCTCCTCTGTTTTCCTTCAGAATGACTTTAAATATTAACTGTCAAGACTTCGGATATTTGTATTGCGTTTAACCTCTTGTAAATATTTCGACATTGAATTTTCTGAGACTTTACCGGTTAATGATCTATAATAATGATTTCGTACTTTTCTTGATTGACATGCTTAGTGTTTTCTAAGGACTATATACTTAAAAAGTGAAGAATACGTGACGACGTATAAGTTTAAATGTCGATAACAGACTATGTTGGCCCTTATGGCTAATAGAATTAATATTGAAGAAAACTTAGTTCAAACAAATTGTTCCTTGTTGGTCAGTAGTTTATACCCATTTAATACAATATTTATAATATTTAAAGAGGGGAGTTTATTAGTCCCTCTGCACTGACATGAATTCGTAATTAAATGGGATAGATTTTTATGAATAATCATAATTATGTAATCTGGGTTGTTGACACAATCTTCTGTTTATTGCGTTTGTTTTTGATTTTTATTAACTTTTTTATGAGTTCCTATATATTGAAATCATTGTTATTAACATTTATAATTAAAGATCAGAGAGATTAAACGAGGCTCTGCTGTTTGTATATTTTGACTGAAGATTTCTGAATAATAATTTTTGAGGATTATTAAATGCAGTTGAATTCTCTTATGCATTCCTTGGATAGTTAAGGTTGTTCTCCATAGTAACAGTAATTATTTTTTCACGAATATACATATCATATTGTTGCAGTATTAAAGTTAATCATTATTTTTTTAAATATATACATATATTATATTTGACACGACCTCCCTAGTCTCATCCAGAGACGGCTGAGTCTTATACAAGGTTAAAAGACATGACAGGATATTTATCAAAGCAAACAAATAACATTAAAATAACAAATCAGTTTAATGGGAACCAAGCAAGGTATATACAATAAGAAGCTACAGAATACAGTCCAATATTCCATCACACAGTCCACAAGTAGGACGGGTGAAGATTTCCGCAAGGGTTATTAGGAGACATATTTTGACTTAATCAGTAGATAAGATTGTGGCGTGAGGCGTCTGCAAATTAGAAAGCCGGGTGAAGCCCCAATTATGTAGTATTTGCTTAGTATAGGGTAAGTTGTGATTCAGTGTTCAAGGCCTGGTTGATAAGTACCGGCGCTGGGCCAATGAGTCTAAGCCAGACGAGCGTACTGACCCATGAGTAGAGTATCTAAAGTTGTTACATATTATCGACATAAATAAACTATCAGACACGTGCCATTGATGGGCAGAAAGTTCCACTGGTTGAGAATCGAATGTGGTACATAAAATCAACACAAGAGAACTACCTAATTAGGTAAGACTGCCTAGCCTAGAACTAACTGAAGAGCCCCTTCCTCTTTTAAACGCACCGCAAACTATACATGGTCTAGCAGGCTAGTGAGTGGGAACATTCTCACCTTGAAATGTGGGTCTTAAGGACCACGCAGAAAACAAACATACACAAAAGGCCCTACAATATGGTAACCTAGCCATCCAGTCGTTAGAAATAACCTAAATCATGTCAGACGAGAGTAGAAATTCCCTCGGCTAGACACAAATACCTCCTAAACCAGCTATCAGGCGACTGGGCCGCCTATTTTTCACGGAGACCAATAATATAATTGGTACCCTACATCTTCCGATGGTCTGGTCGGTCCCGCGGCGACATCGTCAAGTCCATAGATCCTGAGACGCAGGTTCGGTAAATAGACGTCAGAGAGTCACGATGTCCGTGAAGGCGTAGAACAATATGATCAAAGAACGAACTATCCTCTCCGGCGAGCCGTGGAGTTTTATAGCGGCTGACGAAGAGCATCATGGGAATAGAAGAAGGATGGGGAAGCCATCCCTCTAGCTTGGGCCGGTGACGTCATCCACGCCAACCAAGGCTCTGACAGACGGACGAAACGCCCACCTCCATCAGTTGATATTGTAGCATCAAAGAGTCTAGTGCAGTGTAAGTAGAACCATGAGGGCGGCAAGCCCATCCGATGGCACCGTTCATATACCCCGAAGTATCCGAGGCGAGGTATGTAACATATGGGAAATTATATATTAATGGACCAGCATAAATATATATAATTTTAGGAAACCATATTTATATTCTGTTTTGAGTAGAGGAAATTTGCTACAAGAACGGGTAGTATTGGGCTGAGTATATTTGCCCGTTACATATTGTTTAAACTTTTATATTATTCATTTAAATAAATTATATTCAAATCGTTCACCTCTGATTTATCTTTGATGTGTCATCCCACCCAAAACGTTACCGATGTTGTCACATTTAAAAAAAAATTACCTCTTGTCATTTAATAATTATTCCTTTTTAAAAAACTTAGGTATATTTGTGAAGCGATCCGGCTGGATAAAATTCATATATATATTTAATCACACACTTGTAGCCGACGATTTCCGCACGTTCATCATGGGCTCTGCCTTAAAATATGAGTGAAGAAGGACCCTGGGCACGGGACGAATCCTGGATAGCTCAGTGGTTAGAACATTGGCCTACTAAGTCAAAGGTCCCAGGTTCGATTCCCGTTTCCAGGTGTCATTTTTAAATTTTCAGAATATATGTATAATTTGTGCATTGTTCATATGGGTCATTCTGCAATTTTCTGGTTTATTTTTGTTGTTATTTTATACGTCTTCTTCCTGTCCCTTAAGAACGCAGGACGGGTACAAATCCTGCGCCACTCTGCTATTGCAGTTCGGCCTCCCCATTTTGAACATATAATAACTTGTGAATTTTCTGTTTCATATCCAAAAAAACCTGCCATGGACTCCGCTACATCCCCAAATGAGATAAACTGCAGGTGGAGCTCGAGGCAAAAGGTATTCTGTGCCCCCCTCACCCCCCCCCCCAGAACTACTGTAGTGCAAATGAGGGCGTAGATAACGAGGGAAACAAGGAAGCGAGTGTTAAAATAACCCCTTCTAGAACAGTGGTTTTACAACCAATCTCCCTCACCTCCTCTTAAATTCAGAGTAAAGTAGCGGGCAAATGTTTAAAAAAATCTTGTTATTTGCGATGGTCAGTCAAGTTCTACCCTGTTTAACTTCCTTATTGAAGTAACGAGAGTAAATAAACTTAAATTAGTGGGATAAACTGACTTTTTAACTTTATGTATTGGTAAAACTTCTGGGCGTTTGACCCACATATTGTCACAAAGTATTCATCAGGTCTCTCTTGGGTTGAAGTTAATGATCAGGTTCTTGGGTCACTCATTACTAAGAGAGAGATTGAAAAGTTATGTAGGGATTTCGTTCGTCGTTTTCAGTTTCCACAGGAATCTTTTAGAATTTTCAGTATGGCCATATCAGAAGCTGCAGAAATATTGAACCCGCGTGTTACAGAGAGGGATATAGTGGAAATAATTTTAGAGAATGTTTCCCCCCTTACCCGTAGACATTATGTATTTGCGTTCAAACCTAGCACCCTTTCAGAGCTTTATAGTCCAGCGTCTAATATTGAAGGCCCGCTGCAGGCAGAGAGAGAATATCTGAATGCCCATCCAGCAAGTTCCCATAGTAGAACAACTCTTGCTGCATGCACACGCAACCTCCCGTCGACAGGGACCAGCCCCATTAGACCATCATCTCATTTAATACAGGGAATGCTCCAAAGTAAACCGAGCGTTCTTCCTTATAGATCTAAAGTTGGATGTTTTCGTTGCCTCCAACTCGGCCATTACCAACGCCAATGCCCTGCGGGAAACTTGTAGCGAGTAGTGCTAGGGATGGTCCCGCTACGCGTAAGGTTAATGAATGTAAGAGTCTCCCTTAATACCGAAGGGAAATGCAACCAAGTGCTTGAAAGCTTGAGTACCTGGTGCAGTAGTGTCAAGTTGAAGATGGTGCCGGCGAAGACTACATACATGGTCTTTAAGGGAATATAAAACGAGACCCGATCATTAAAGTAGATGGACTTAAAATCAGAATAAGTAGATCCAACAGGTACCTGAGGGTTACGCTTGACGAGAAAAGGAACTTCGCAGAGCACGTGGAGACGATGTATGCTAAGGCAATGAGGGTCACGAACAGGATTATAAGCATAGGGCAAAGGCGCTTTCAACTGCCTATGACCATCATAAACACGTATCTTCAGACTATTCTCCTCTCTATAGTGGGATATGGAGCCAGCGGCTGGACATTTTGAATCAAAAGTAAGGTAATTGCGAACTTCTTGAGAAAGCTTCAGAGAACATTCTTACTGAGATTAACCGGAGCATATAGAACAACGTTCACAGACTCGTTATGCGTGGCTCTTGGTATATGCCCACTGGATATACAAATAAGGAAGAGAGGGGCCCTGATTTGGCTTAAGAAGGGTGATGTTGGTAAGGTAGAGTAACTGATGAAAAGAGGGACAGCCATGGTGGACGGAATCACTTTGGCATTACACGAGGAGTGGCAGGAAGAATTGGTTGCAAACACTACTGGCAGAAGAGCGCACCAATTTTTCCCGAATATTTGGGAGAGGTTGGAAATGAAACATCTCGTCCTTTCAAAAGGCCTAATGCACTGCATTACCGGAAAGTGACCATACAGGGCCACGTTGCATGAATTGGGCCTGGTAGATACCAAGGACTGTGAATGCGGGAACGAAGATACACCTGAGCACGTGGTGCTGTATTGTGGCTTGACAATAGATATAAGAAGACTATACATAAAAGAAATTCAAGAACGACAGGTGTGGGTCGTGTTAAGGGACCCGGATGGATGGGGATACCTAGTCTCCACTTTGAACTTGACGTCGGAAATGAATAGGGCGGAGTATATGGCGAATAATGTAAGAAGAAAAGAACAAGAAGTTGAAGTAGAGGAACAGGAAGAGAATAATGAGACTGAGACCAGCGACTTAAAAGTAGGCGAACTATCAGAGGAGGAAAATATGCTCTTAAATTGGGTGACGTAGAAAATAAATTAGAATTGGCTACATGAAGAGGAAGAAGAAATTATATTGGGACCACCTACAGCAAAAGGCAAACGGTGATGCCTGATATGCAAGCCGAGATGTGGGTGGTAAAAGATCAAGACAAGGATATAGAAGATCAAGGAAAATGTCCCTGGACACGAGGCTTGGCATGTTTGGAAACAAACACGGCTGAGCCAATCCGTCGGACCTCCGGAGATAAATGGCTGAAAAGAGCGGATGCTATGCATCCCCTCTGTACGACCATGAGCGTGGAAATGAGCCAGAATCAGATAAAAAATGAAATTCGGCAATGCTGACAATAAGTAAGATAGTAGTAGTGTAGGATTAATCAAGTATTTTAAAGGTTAGTTTAGTTTAGTTTAATTTAGATTAGGGTCGAATGGTTGTTAGAAGTAGGCGGAGTGCTATCTCTGATAGGACGCCTCCCCAGGAGGCAGATAGGGGGATGCTCGCCACCACTGGAGAGTACTTGGAGAATCCCAGAAATGGGTTGAACCAGGAGTGTCAAAGGTGGAGGGTACCACGGAAATAAAATACCCGGGGTGGACAAACTAGCAAAGAAGGATAACATCTGGAAAAGAAGACCAACTAATATAAGAGCCTAGATCAGATTGAAAAAATTGAATAAGTAATCAAATAAGAGAAAATTATCGAAAATAAATAAATTGAATAAAGATGGGAAAAATAACCTGTGCTACCACCAGGAAACAGGTTATTAAGATCCCGATGAAAAAAAGTCCCCCTCCACCCCTTATACAGTTTGAGATTGGTTCTAAAGTAGGTAACGCGTTGTTAGCCACTGGTTCATGTGGTTCGTTTATCAGTTGTGAATTTCTGGAAAAAAATTGGAAAAGATTATGAATATAAGGTCAAAATAATTAAGGAAGGACAGTTTGTAGTGGGAAATTGAAGTATGTTAGTTGTTGATAAACAAATTTCCCTATTTATAAAAATTGCTGGGTTTTCTTGGAAGCGAGATTTGTTTTGTGCCCCCTCCATCCCCTACGATGTGATTTTGAGGAACGACTTTCTTTGCCAGAGTGGGGCTATTTTGAACCCTGTACCTAGATAATTGATTTTTGGTTTTCGCCCAGAGTTTGTGTTTCCTTTAGTGACGTCCCCAAGACTTCTTCAGTGATGAACCTGAGCGATAGTGAAGAAGTTATCCACTATCTTATAGAGAAGGTCTCTGACGTTGTCGCCCCTAGATTAGGAAGATGTGACATATTCCCGTACGAGATTGTTGTGGAGGATAATATTCCGGTTAGATCTGGTCCATACTCTTGTGCTCCCCCAAATATGAAGATCTTTAGAGAACTGATTGATGATTTGGAGAAAAAAGGTTGTGATTCACCCCTTTTAGTCGCCTTACGCTAGCCCGGCGTTTATTATTCCTAAAAAAAGGCGAGGGACACCACTTAATCGTTGATTACAGAAAGATAAATAAAAATATCCAATTTGACCCGTATTTCATGCCTAGCGTGGAGTCCACCTTCCAACCCATAGGTAGAGCTAAAGTGTTTAGTGTCATAGATCTCAATGCTAGTTTCTTGCAGTGCTCTTTGTCTGAGTCTTCCAAGTAATATAAGGCCTTTGTTACGCCATGGCAGCAGTACGAGTTCAATCGTGTACCACTATGGTGTAGCATATGAGGACAAGCAATGAGTCATGGTCAAGAACATGTTCTGACAGATCTTAAATTTAAATATGTTTTCAATTATCTAGATGACATCTGTGTTTATAGTGATAGTCTTGAGGAGCACGTTGTTCATCTTGAAACCGTCCTAGGTAGAATGAGTAATGTAGGTTTGACTGTGAATCCTGATAAGGTCACTTGGGCTAAACCATCCATAAAATATCCAGGGTATGTAATTGCATCTGGAAATTTACTCATAGATCCTGAACGCATCAAACCTATTATTGATTACCTTCCTCCTAATAAGCTTAAAGGCATCATGAGATTTATTGGCATGTGTGCCTAGTATTGTAGATTTATACCTATATTTTCGGAGATTGCAATCTCTAAAAAAGAAAGGATTTGTGTTTTGTTGAGGGGAAGATCAAAAAAGAGGCTTTCTACTCCTTGAAACAAAAGCTCGTTTCCCCTGAAGTATTACGTATGCCCGACGTTTCTATACCCTTTTTGCTCCATGTGGATGCTTCTTCAGCCACCCTGGGGGCTGTGCTGTCCCAAAGGACGTCGGGAGGTGTCCGGCCTGTTGCTTTTTCAAGCCGAACACTCACTGACGCCGAAATGTAGTACAGCACCTATGAAAAGGAAGGCTTTTCCTGTGTGTTTGGCGTTGAGTGGTTTGAGGACTACCTAGAGCAGAGAGAGAGTTTGATTTGTACATGGATAATATGGCTCTTGCGTGGATGTGGCGTGGGCGTGGCCTATCATCATCCTGGAGCTCACCTCGATCCTCCCTCCCCCCACTTCTCATGGACCAAGGAGAGGAGGAGATTTGTAACATCACCCAAGTAAGCTTTGCAAAATTTTCTTTCGGCGTCTGTTCAAAATGTATAGTTTCGGCGTAAATATTTATAAACACATTAAATCTTTTTTTTAATCACGAATGATACTATATTAAAATAACTTTTTTTTTTTAAATCTTTGAATTTAAATAAATTATATTCAAATCGTTCACCTCTGATTAATCTTTGATGTGTCATCCCACCCAAAACGTTACTGACGTTGTCACATTAAAAAAAAATATTACCTCTTGCCTTTTGATAATTATTCCTTTTTTAAAAAACATAGGTATATATATTAAGTGATCTGGCTGAATAAAATTCATATATATATATATATATCCTAAGTTTTGTGTGTGTATATATATGTGTGTATGTATGTATATATGTGTATGTGTGTGTATGTATGTGTATATATATATATATACACACACATCTAATTTGTCCATTGTTCATATGGGTCACTCTGCAATTCCCCGGTTTATTTTTATTTTTTTGTGCGTCCTCCCCGTCCCTTAAGCATGCAGGACGGGTATAATATATAATATAAATGGTAATTAAATATTAACATTCTTTCTAATAATCCATTCATTATAACATTCATACATCAAGTTAAGTGTTAAATTACTGGCCTGGGGCCTTAATGTTAAGTTAATCCTATGATTATAATTGGTTCTGAACCACCAATAATAAAAAAAACACTTTGTTTAAGTATGTGCGTCTCGAATCCTTGACTCTCAAATATCCTTAAGGAATCAAGGACCCATCCCTCGTTTCTACTTACTAGATTGGATACAAAACTTGCTAGAAACTCCTCTGGACTGTACATCCCCAACATTTAACACCACCCATAAAGAGGCGATGAAAAAGGGAGATTTGTTACCAATCAGGAGTGGGGTTTCAGAACGCGGGTACATGAGTGCGACTTGAGCCAAAGAGCACAATAAAGCCGGATCCTTTCCTACTGTACTAGCACTTTGGTGTCCAAAGAAAGGGGTAGTGTTAGATCCATTTCCTCTCGCAGACTATTGGTTCATATTTTAATTTTTGTCAGTATTTTTTACTATGCCAATTGATTGGCAAACGATTATCACTGTTTATAATGTTTTGGTTTGAGTGAATCCTTGTCCACTTTTAGAAATAAAAAAACTTAGAATAAAAAATTGGATCCATGTTTAAATAACTTGGGGGAAGGTGGTGATTACCAGTGGAGGGTATGTGGTCACGGCAATTCCGCCTTGCCATTGAAGCTTTTGTGTACTCTCTTAAAAAACATGTTTAGGCTATTCATATATTTACATTAATGGTGTTACGATGAGGAAAGCAGAATTTAAAGCCACTAGCCACATTTAAATAGGAGAGTGGGAAACCATTTAGGAAAAACAGACAGTACACCCAATCGGAATTTGAACCCCAATCTCCTTGTTACTGGCAATCAAGCCTTGTGAGAATGATATGGCCCAAAGGTGGTTGCTATAGTGTGAATAAATCTTTATTTATCAAATAATGTTTATATCCAGTGATGTCATTAAAGAAGTAGAAAATAAAATCGTTTATGAAAGAAGAGTGGGCTAACTCAGATTTAAAATGAATACAATACTTTGGGTTCAAAACCAACATTATATTTAACAAAAATAAAAATCTCCGGGTAAAACTTAAAATAATAATAGTAATCGAATACGAGACTCTCTCAGGACTACTGGGTCATGTTAGGGAAAAATATACCTTTCCTGTACCTAGACAACAATGGACTCACCTTGCGTACAACAATAGCGGCCTCCAAGGTCAGCATCCCTGGGAACTGCTTGCAGGTGAAACATCGATACATATGTGGGGATTTTATAGCAATAGTAACAAGGTGGATAACATTGAATGATTGTGATAATAATATAAATAAAATACTTAACAACGGATTTGACCTTAAAAAATAAATGTTTAGTTTTTTCTTTAGTAAATAATTGTCAATTTAAAATGTTACCCTGCCTAACAGAGGTCTGCTAAATTATAAATTTAAAATACAATTCATAATTCAAATAACAGTTCAGTAATTTGAGGTATTGATATAAAAATCTTAATTCCAGTCTTGGTGAATAGTTATTGATATAATAATAAAAATATTACAATATCTTGAGACACCTAATTAATAGATTCCCTTTATGAGGTTGATAATTAACATCAATGAATAATAGAACATAAGACATTGCATTCGTGTTAAAGGAATGACTTTGGCCAAAATATTATTTCCAAAGTCATTGTTAAAAAAAAGTTAGCTTGAGAAAAAAAAATTATCATTACTTTAGAAGAAAATAACACAAAGTCTTGAAATTGTAGTGGAAACGGTTCATAAGAATATAGCGTCTGCGTAGTGAGGTCGAAGCTGTGTAGAGATTAAAACTTAAAAAAACAAAAATTGTTGATATCACCTCAAAATATGTTCTGGGAGGTCATCATTGAAACTGTGAGTTGGTCCAAAACTCACTAAAAATCTAAGAATCGTCATTGCAGAGGTCTACCAGTGATAAAAAGTTGTCGTCATGTCTCTGGTAGTCATTATGATGAACACTTGAAAGATTATTTTAAAAAAAAATTGTTATAACTTCAATATTTGTTGCACTGAAAATAATATGTGTGTATATATATCAATTAAATATATAAATACAAAAGGAATCCTTACCTGGCTGACATATAATAGATTCGACAGGGTTAAATCAAATAAAAACATGAAAAAAAATGGATTAGTGGTAAATAATAATTAAATCATACTTTTGAATAAAATATTATACATTTTCAGTTTACATTTGGCTTACTGGCTATAAACAAACTTGGTGTATCTATTTTGCAATTGTTTTGTGTTATGTTTTTTTATAAACTTGTTAACAAAAAGACAAGTTACATTTTATTGGTTTATTATTAATTCACAACTGAAAATAATAAAAGTTTCAATAGAATAACAATGATTCCTACTGTCACTTAATTTAATGTGAAACTTATGCTTGCTTTTTTGAACACAACTTAATTCGTGGTCGCATCTTTGATAGGCACACACAGAGATCTTCTTCCACAGACAACAGTCTATTCCTTCGTTTGGTTTTTACATTCATTAAACACGAAAATGTTTGCTCACACAAGTAGGATATTGAGAATTGTAGCAATATGTTTATAGCTTTATGGGAGATGGCAAAAACTCTGTTTGCACTGATATCCAAAACGTGTACCCATTACTCAAAAAAGGGGTGGGGTACAAAACAAACAAATAATTTAAAGAGGATAAATGGAGTGAGCGGTGAGAGTAAATAATTTAGGAAAATTTTGGGGCGTCCTAAGTCTCCAGAACACTTCACTCATCCCAACTAGGTGGCAAAAAGAATAACGATCTACCTCCAAAAAATCTTAATAACAATTAATGTATAAGTATATTTAATTGCAGATATGCCTAAAAAGTATACTATATTAGTACCTAAGGATGAAACTAGCATTAAAAGATTGCAAGTCCAAAATAATGTTTTATTAAACTTTATATTAACTAGTAAACAACATATATAGCGTAGGAACATCTAGAATATTAATAAATTCATAAATAACAAAGGTGAACTGCGCTAATAAATTCAAAGACCACAAAATGTAGAGTTTAAGAGCTTTGCCATTATAATGGATACGCGACAGCCTTGTATATAAACAAAAAATAACATTATATAAAATGTCAATATATTTTTTATGCTTACACAAAATATTTAAATAGGTATCCTAGGCCATAATCCTCCTAATACTCAAATAATGGTTTTATGATAATTAGTAATTCTCGTATACCTATATAAAATTAACAAGTTTAATTTGACTATTACAAAAAAACAACAAGGACCAAAGTGGTCAAAGAACCCTACATTTCTATTCTTATTTACAATTAATAACCAGGCAAATAAATAAACTATTAAGTTAAATCGTTATGGCAAATTTACATTATTTAAAGATTTTCCTCTACATATGTCCTATAGAACATGCCGTTCCCTCTTATTTATAATGTCCACGATATAGCTAACCTGAACTATCATTAAGATAAAGTTCTCAAATATTTCCAAAAAAAAAGCCAATAACATTAAATAGTTAAAGTCCATAATTATTACATATTCGTTTCAACCAAATATAAAAGCTAAAAACTACGCAAAGTTAAAAATATTAAGACAAGAAAGATATATTATTATTTAAAGTGCCAAAAGGGAATTTAGAAAAGAAATAATGTCCACGACATAGCTAACCTGAACTATCATTAAGATAAAGTTCTCAAATATTTCCCAAAAGAAAGCCAATAACATCAAATAGTTAAAGTCCGTAATTATTACATATTCATTTCAACCAAATATAAAAGCGAAGTTCCCTAAACTACGCAAAGTTCAAAATATTAAGACTAGAAAGATATATATATATATTATTATTTAAAGAGCCAAAAGGGAATTTAGAAAAGATTTACAAAAAAATTAAATAAGCCGAAATATCAATTATTTATCCTTACATTTTAATTATTTACGAAGCCTTAGCTTCAACTTTCCAAATCCAAGCCCGGTCCAAGAGTGAAGTCTATCTAATATGAACAGTCTTTTATATGGTGCACACTTTACTCGAACACGTAAGGCGGATCACAAGGTCAACATACAAAAAAAAGGGGGGGTTGCATGGTAACAAGCACAGTTTTTGCTATCGAGAAGAACATTGGACGGCACTGGATGCTTCTCATTGGTCGTTGAAAAAGGCCTGTTGACGAAGAGCAAGAGGCGTGACGGTGATGAGACTGGCCGAGTTGTTTTCGTTATTCCAAGGCAGTGAAATAGGGTGAGTGTTGACGATGTAATATTGACTTGTCCTTTTTTTACTTATGACTTGTAGCAAGGAAATGCTACATCACAACATACAATTCAATTACTTTAGATATATTTAAATTAATATAATTGTTAATCAATAGAGTTGCTCAAAATGGCAAAAATAAATATTTAATTTAATCCCCTATATTTTTAATAACGAAGCTTCGCAATTGTCAAAGCAGGACTTTCTTTTTCGTACCAAAGACAAAGCTGATTTTTTCAAAGCCGAATCAAATTTTTCGGAACTTCGCACAAGCAGAGCAAATCTTAGCTTAGCGTTCTGTGTGTACCGGCCTTTAGGAGGCGTTCAAGTATTACGTGAGCACGTTAGGGGGGTAAGGGGTTTGAGCTTTGCTTATTTTTTCTGACAAGGGGGAAGAAGGGGTTAACACAGTACTTACGTAAGACAGAGAGAGACGGGAAATAATGGCTCAGTGAGCCAGTCACCCCAAATGGATACACCATAATTAAAAGTGTCAAGAAGTGGATTCAAGGACCTTGGTCATCAGATTAAAAGTGATTAAGAATTTATTATTACTTTAATAATTCATGAATTCACTAATAATACTTTTATTTTATAATTTCAATTAAGTGTAGATTAAAAAACTATTGTATAACTTTAACATTTTTTTAATTGTTTAGTACAATAAATTTAAATTCAATTTACAACAGTATTTGTTGTGAATTATTTCACATCATTCATTTACACCTCTATATTAATAATTATCAGTAATTTATATATTGTATAAAAAGATTCTTTATTCCTGCAAACGAATTACATAAACAATGATAAATATAACATACGCATGATCGGGAGGGTGGGGTTAGGAGGAAGAGCGCTTGCTTAAATTTGCTTACCAATGGGAGGGGGTCCAAAATGGTCAAAACTATGCTTACGTAGTTCTTGAACACCCCCTTATTCTTAACCCTGTAGTGTAAATATGCGAATATCACCAACCTATAGTAAGACGTGGTGGTGCACAGCTTAAGGTGAGATGGGACGTGACAAAAGTCAGTGTGTTATAGTTTTTCTAGCAAAACTTTTTATGTCGAAAATAAATCAAATATTGCTCAAGTATAAACATAGAGATTAATAATTGTCTTCACATATCAACAGTGATATCAACATTTCCTGAATAAATGTCATGATTACAGTGAAATTAAATAACAAACTTTTTAAATAGAGAGAATAAGTTGTCATTAAATTCCAGGGTACCCTTTATAAATATTCAAGAGCTTTTTAAATCCCCATGTGAAGACAATAGCACTATGTTGCTACCGGAACAATATTTAATTTATTTTGACAAAATAAGTTTTAATATAAAAACTGCGAAAACACTGACCATTTTTGCATCCCATATATTCCCACCTTAAGCTTAAGACTACAAAACATTTTTGCACTATATATCTTATCACTTTTCCGAGCTATCCGCATGTTTACTCTGATGAGTTAGGAATAAGGAAGCTAAAATATTAACGGAAATGCACCAGGATTTGCCTAGAGGGAGAGTGAAACACCATTTATAAAAAAAAAGCTCAGTGCACCGGCTTTGAGTTCCGACCCTGATCTAGCCATCACCATCAACAAAAATTATATTAGTTCAACACCATAGCCTATGTGCCCACAGCTATGTGATATTGGTTGTTGAGACAAAATTAATTCTATCTTTTAAAAAATATTTCCTAAAATTAAAGAAAATACCTTCAATGAAGGTGTTATATCAGAGAAATCGTAAACAAAAATAATATAACACGAAATTTTTTGCTACTAAGTATCAATAAAGGTCTCGTCGTAGTACAATCTAGACTGACATATCTTCCGGCGCTAGTGTTTCGGACAATATTCGTGATTTTTCCTAAAGTAATTCATACCACACTAGGACACGCTAAGTGTGTATACAGTTTACCATCCCTACCTTCTATTCCTCTCACTTTTCTCTTTTCCTGATAGTCCAAGTTCCCTCGTAAAATTTTATTATCTGGAGACCATCGCTTGAAAGTTGGTATAGGGGAGAGTGGGGTTATTTTGAACCAACTCCCCATATCGACAACGTGAGGTTCCATTCGAAGAAAGGTCGCACAGCTGTTGCTCAAAATATATATTCTACCACACTAACACTTTAACTTTATCTGTATTCTTTTTATTTTTCATCGCGAAGAGATAGTTTTGCTCGCATTTTATTGTTAATACTTGTATATTTAAAAAGTAAACTATACAAACATAAAGAAAATTTGCCCCTATCAATGTATTTCTTAAAATGGAGTTTTTGAAATTTTGAAAGATGTGAACATGGTCCAATAGTTTTTCATGGTAACTCTTTTAACACAAACATATTTTTTAGCTATATATTTATTTAATTATTTACAGATATTTAATAGGCCTAATATATACTATATTCATGATGAGTAGGCCCTATCTATAGTAAGGTTTGAAGGTAAATTTCACTAGAGGAACTTCATCGTCTCATTTTCAGAACTAAATTAAACATGATATGTACTTTAGTCTGTTTATAAAATTACTTTGATTAAGATCATCCAAGTATTTATCGGGTTCAATAATAATAATAATAATAATAATAATAATAATAATAATAATAATAATAATAATAATAATAATAATAATAATAATAAGCAACGTACCTCGTACGATTGTTTAATAAAAGTAATAGTAATAGGGATGATAGTAAAAGTAATAATGATAATAGTAATAATAATATTTCTAATAGTAGTAATATTAATTCATTGTCTAGTTAATGATGATAAGTAAATTGAGGAATGGTAATCTTATTTAAAATTTCTCCATCATATGTTATCAATATTGCCATATGGGATACGATAAGTGGATTAGAAATAGTCAACAATATATTACCAACGCCTTTTTAATGGATAAATCTTCACACTAAACAAAATTAACATATTCTCATGCATTTAGTGAACACATTTGCAACTTTAAGAGTCGGTCTCAACACACGGACAACTCGTATCTTACATAGTTGATACAGCTTGAATCACATGTCGCTTCGTATTAAAGTTTTATGTGTTCTTCATTAGAAAACAATGTAATAAATGTCAGTGAGACCATTTAAACCATATTTTAACAAATAAGAATTAATTTTAAAATGAAAAGTCTATTTTACTAATCCCAATTTCATTGTTGTCAATTGAAGAGCTCAGAAAACCATAACTTAATCGCTATTTATGGTTCGAGATTAATATTGTATAAAATATCCTAGTTAGTAGGAAATGAGACTGGCTCTTGAAGATCCTCAGTGCGTCTATGCCTAATAAATAAAATTACCCTAGCATTTTTATATTACACCTTTACTATATCACTGATGTTGAAAAGTTTTTTTTTTCGCTCTTTATAAAATATCACTCCATATCTACAAAATCAATTTGCCTTATTTGAATTTAAATTACCAATTATTTCAATTACCCCTGTCAATGAAACGGCCTCTCAGTCTTTTATAATATATTACAGTCCAATTTAGATGAGAAGATTGTTTTGATACTTATAAATAATATTAAAACTAATGTAATGTATTCATACAACAAGTCATGTAATTTATAGTAGTCTCTTTTGATAAATGATATAAATACCTATAAATTAACCCTAATAATATAGTAAAATTATGTAAATGTTGACCGCAAAATAACATTGTATTTTATAAAAGAAAGTATTTTTCCACCCGATACAATAAACTTTCTTTTTAAGTGTAATCACCTTGAATCTTGATTTAATGTTGTTGAAGCTTGCCTAATAAAGTCGTCTTGATTAAAATAATTTTCCCTTCACTCAAATGGAAATACTATACCTCAATTAATCCATATGTTGTCATGAGAAATTTTCGAAAAATACTAATCAAGAGATTTATTTGCTTAAACTGTCAACCTTAATAAAAGTCCGGGCTAGCAACAATTTATTGCACTAATTGGATATAAATGAGTAAGATAGAGCTTGTAATAAATGTACCATCACTTGAATGAATAAGAAACCTTATGGCGAAAAAAATCCTAATTTAACCTAACCGGGATTTGAACCCTTACCTTACCATAACCAGCAAACAAGACTATGCATGTATTCCGCACGTCAACCGATGTAGATGAGAGGTTTTACAGAGACTTTTTTTCCTGGAATGCTTTACTCTGACTCAGGTGATATGGGTGCCTAACAGGGTGCTACGACATTGTTTATACTGTCCACAGTATGTTTTCCCATCCTCTCTTCAGATTAACACTAGGGTATTTACTTCTTTTCGTCTCTCAGAGAGTACATGTTTGGTTTAATATTGGAATGTAAATCATTCCGAATGGATAAAATTCCGATTTTTGTAGATATAATTCCAGTTTTTACAAATTACGATTTTTCATTAAGTTTGCTTTTTGAGAAATACTGGAATGGAGACCATTACATATTGATACAATCTAGCAGTCTTCAAAATACTCCTTTCGGTATTTCTCTGGTTCCATTTTGCTAACGTGATCGAGTTAACTTAAATTTGAAAGCCCATTAAATCCAAGTTGAAAATTTCTATGGCTGAATTAAGCTTTGTTAGGACCACTCTTATTTTTTATAATAGTAAAAAAAAGCCCCGTGGTATAGTGGTCTGTGCACCTGGCTACGAGTCTAGGGATCCTGGATTCGATTCTGGGCTGGTATCTTGGGTATTTTTCCTGAAAGGGGATTTACCCCATCGGCCCAGGATTTGGCTAATTAGGCTTAAGGTTAGGTTTAAGTGTTCCCACTGGTTCCACATACTCACCATCACCATCACCTCATCTCATCGGGACATGGAAAGAGCCTCCACGGAAAGGATGTACGATTAGTACATTCGGGCGTCCCCTGGACAACGGTACATTAGTACTGGCTAATCTTTCCACTACTGAGCTACTAATGATTTAGCCCAAACGCGCAATATTATATTAAATTAACAAATTTTATGACTGTGTTTTATACATTTTAGATTGGTGCTAACTTTTTTATGGTAGAAAAAACAGCCTCTATGGTATGGTGGTCAGAGTTGCTACCTATTAATCCAGAGGTCTCGGTTTCGATCCCCAGTGCTTTCAAAATTTATCTGTGAAGCAGTGGATATGTAATGAAGTCAAACTAATCCTTATTAGGACAAATGAGGAGCTACTGAATAGAGAAGTAGAAATCCAGCTTAGAAAACTGAGATTAACGACTGGAGGGTTCGTTGTGCTGATTACATGACACCCTCTATCTGCAAATGTCGGCATTATATATACTAACGGTGGTGGCCACTTGGTCGGTATAGCTCGTTTGTGGGATCATGGAGTTTAAAATTAAAATAAAAGCATCACTCAAACCACTCCTGTAAGCTGCAACATAGTGGAACAAAATGAAAAAGACTTGTTTTAGGGAAAATGAAGTGTACATAGTACATATTTATTTTTTGCTCCACCTTTCACTAACCATACGAGCGATATGCAATTAATTACAGTAATTACCCGCAGCGGCGGACACGTGATGTAAATGTCAAGGTCATTTAGTCTCGTTTGCCAGTGATGGGAAAGTCAGGGCTTCAATCCCAGCTGGGTATATTAAGGTTTGGTTTTTAAAAAAATGATTTTTCCCATTCTTCCTATCACTATCTCACTAGCTTAATTAATATCTATGCTAAAAAATCGAACGGGTATTTAAAAGCGGTAAGAGAATTAGTTTAACTGATTACTAAAAAGGAATGAAATATACCTAAATATGATTGGAGGGAGCGTGGAAAACTATTTATGAAAAAAAAGTTTTCAAGACACCCAGTTGAGATTCGAATTCAGACCTTTAGGTCAATGGAAAAACAGATTATAATATGAACTTGACATTAATTCCACGTGTTCACCAACGTGGGTTACTTCTTTATTGCATTATTTATATATTAGGATGATTATTTGGGTCATACAGCCCATATACACCGGTAAAAGTATGTCCAAAGCTTCGACGAAAACAAACAATGTCTTCAGGTTTAACCCAGACTCTGTACACACACTAAAAATAATTAATTTGATCTTTTTGTTTCTTCTAATCCTATGAATTAGGTAATGAAATCTAAAATTGATTTAAAAAAAATAATCAGGTTCAGTAAACACAAAGCACTTAACTTACATTATTAGAGATTCATTCATGTTTGGTTAAGAACCTTCAACCATTTGAAAAAAGTTAATAATGTTTTAATTCACATGATAACAAAATAGATGAAATGATTTTATAAATTTCATCAAATTCATAAATAGGGGGAAAATTATACATTTTTAATAATAAAACACATTTATTTAAAAACAATAATTTTTAACTGATTTGTAAATGCATACCATTAATACACCAGTATAAAATGAGATTTATCTTATTAAAGCTCATATTAACTTGTAAAAGGGCGAATACAACTATACAACTACAATATAAAGGAGGTAATTTTATTTATTTCAAAATTATTATTGACGATTTTTGTTCTTTGTATCTCGGGCTGTGCACATTTTTTTTAGCACCACGTCTTACTATCCGTTCGAGTTATACGCTTATGTACTAATTACACTAGTAGTTTTAGGTATTAGTAAAGCTATATTTTGAGTTAGTGTACCCGTATTTCCGTGGAGAGAGAATGGAAAACCATTTGAGGAAAAGCACCCTCAATACACCCAGCTGAGATTAGAACCTCAATACCCCCATCATAGGCATTCTCCTTCCACGCAAATGCAGGTAAACTTCCTCTATATTCAACTTCCCTCACCCCCAACTTATTAGCGTAATTAGTGCATATGCGTAGAACCTGAACCGGTAGTAAGACACGGTGATAAAAATATAATAATAATAATAATAATA
>CABFWB010007882.1:0-10636 GCA_902151455.1 Timema bartmani
AACTGAGGTTCCGCCGCGCGCAGGCCAGAGAGGAAGGCGGCCGACCTGCCCTCTAGCGTCACACGCGACCAACACACAGTGTGACGTCACACTCCACAAGGATTACCATGTTAATGTATTTAATGTTTTATTCAGTGAGTTTTAAAAATTTAACATAAAAATCATAATTGATTAAAAAATGGTTTTGCTTACTTACTTTATGCATTATATACTAGAAATCTCAAGTAGTCCTACCTTGTAAAAAAGTTATTATTTATTTGTTCTTGGAGTTTTATTTTTATATGTAAAAATTTTAAAATTCTCTACAAATTAGACTAATTGGTTTATTCCCGAAAATGACCATTAGGAATCGGCCAGGATGTAGATTAAAAAGTTTGTGGAAGCATATGTATATCTATAATAGGAAAAAATACATATAATTTTGAAATGAAATTCAATGCTGTCAAGGCGCAAATAATATAGTGAGTGTGTAAACTTGTCAAAAATAAGATAAAAATCATAAGATAAAAAATATGATTCGCAGAACTAACTGCTCATTTTCTTCCCTCTCTTTCTAAATCGTATATTGACATCAAATTATGACATAGCTTTAAATTCTTAGGTGTATCAAGTTAAGATGCAACCCGCTTAACAAATAAGCTCTAATCCCCAAGTAAGTAACGTCGTAAAGAGTATTCCGTATTGGTAAACTGAAACATTGTTGAATGATGCATTCACTTCCATGTTTATTTTCTATTTGGCCAAACTCTAGAAGAATATTGAATGGTGAATGGTGAATTTTCTTTGTCTTGATCTGCATTGTGAACGTTGAGAGCATATCATTAGCAGAAGATATTAGTTTTATGATCCAATTTATTATTGGACTTTATTCTCCATATTAATTTAAATGATCAAATTGCCTCAATGACAAGGGCGTAGAAAATGGGTGGTATTGAGGGGCTTTGGACCACCCTGGAATTTGACTAACTCCCATTAGTTTTAAATATATACATATATAAACATTTATTGGATAAAGATATAGTAAAATTTTCTAGTGGCCCCCCCCTATAATAATCATCTCTATACGCCCTTGCTCATTGATACGAAATTAATAATTATAGATTGATGACTTGTTTGGCTTACGTATACTATCTTACAAGATATTATAGAAATCCATATTGGTTTTCAAAAAGTTAATAAATAATAACACACAAGTAAGAAATATTTAATCTAAAAAATTTATATGTATTTGAGCATGTAAATAATTATATTCATAATACTATGATATTTTAAATTAATCACCTTCTTACTAATGACAATTTGGCTGAAGTTGCTGATGAATGAAGACAATATTTACATACAATTTTTTATCTTATGGCTCTAGACTTTATCAAAAGATAAAAAAAATTTACTCAATATTTACCACACACAAATGTAAGTAAGATCATTATCAAAGACTATTAAAATTTAATTTCAAATAGATGCTATGGTAACAATTTAGAAAATATTCTTAGTTATTCAAGTTAGTCAAGAGAATCATTATAATATTATATATGCTATGGTGTTTATAAAGTTTCAAGATTCAATGAACTGTACCCATTAAAAAAAGTAATTTAATAAGGAGGACATTTCCTAATATGATAAAAATAACTTACGTAGCTACTATTTCCATGACAACCAATAGTTGATCCGTAAACAGCTATTAAAATAATTTTAATTCTAGATATTTTCTCCAAAGCGTTTGTCCTTTTATACTATCTGTATATTTTCTGAAACTCAATATGGCTTTATAAAGCTTAAATCGACACCAATAATAATAATTTTAGCAACATTTATTATATTTTAATAAAAAAACTGTCTAATGTTATTAAAAACTAACAAGCTTCCTTTTTAATCATTATGATTAGTTTAAAAGCTTGTAGAACTAAATATATATAATGATTTTGGAGTTTTATTTGACCGTCAACTTTATTTTCACCATTTATTTAGATAACCACTCTTTAATCATATTTGGTAGATACTACATTATTCTTTCTCAACTCCTAGCTACCCGCTTCGGTGGCCACATGGTCTAAGGCACTAACCTCCAAATAGACTAGACTGCTAAATATGAGGCGATCGGTGTTCGATCCCGGTCAGATGTATTTAGGGTGGTTTTTCATAATTGTTTCTCCACTCTCCCTCCAAGAAAATGTGGGTACACTTACTTTAAATTCAACCTTTATAATCTCTAACACATTAGTGTAATTAATACATAGAGCTATAGCCCGAACGCTTTGTAAGACACGGTGCTAAATAACTATCTCACCTATAGCTTTATGTCATATAATATAAGATATAACACAGAAAAAATGTACCTAAATATATTGATTATTGTTTTGAGAGCTTCCCTCAATATTTTTTGACATGTATGGAGCATGAGAAAATATCTGAAACTGCATTCACTATACTTTATATATATATACATATATATTAATTGAAGCTTTTTGATATTAAAATGTTAAGTAATAATTTTGAACTAAATACTGCTATATTAAAAATCAAGTTTTCTAGATTTAAATTATGAATGTCTAGAACTCAAAAAATAATATTTATAATAATGTTATCACTTTGTGTCTTTCAGTGCCTTGTGTGTCATACTTAAAACATGTATCCGTCAGCTACAGTCCAAAGAATCTTTGGTAGTCTGCCTATCAATGAGCTAGAAAATTGAAATTTGCTGACATTGTGAAGGAACTATCCAAGAAGCGTGAAAAATCTGCAAACTTGAAAATTGATAAAAAAAAATAGTATAGAAAATAAAAACGTGATTTATTTAGTCATTTTAATTCGTCACCACGTTACTAGAATTTCCAAAGCAAGTAAAAACTTGATTATAAATTCTAATGTAAAATCTAAAGAAAATTTTCAGGTTATAATACAATGACCAGTTTCGTATTTATATTTGTAAATAAAAAAATATTTTTTGACAGATAATAAATAAACAAGTAAAGTTTACCATGCTTATTTAATATATAAACTTTCATTTACATGAATATGTATTCAGGCAAGTTAATAACTACGCTAGTTAAGAGTTCTCTGTAAAATGAAAGAAAGTAGAAAGATACATTGAAACAGAAGCTGTTTTAGTGAAAATGTCATCCTCTCAAGCAGCTCTTTACATTCAATTATATATTTAGTTCATCGGCCAAGCCTAAGAAGCCGTGAGAATCTTTCTTTGGTATCTTCACAGAAAGATTTGCCAAGAAAGCATCCACATCACATTTCGTGTATCATCCATGATATGTATGACATGAACAAGAAAGAAAAGGCTTGCAGCAGCATGTATTTGACTTTGAACGCAGAGCAAATACTTGCTTTAAGATGAGACATTGAATGATGTGGCCGTCATCAAAGGCCAAAATACTAATATGGAATGGTTTCACCATGGCTCCGAACCATGCAATAGATGGAGTTAGTTATTTGTTGAAGAAAAGGCTATAAAGAAATTCATTTCCCATTTAGGAGAAAAGTTTTACTGTTGGGGATGACTTCAGCAAGTGTTTACAAATCCACATGCTCATGTGACAGCAATGGTCCAGACAAGTATTAAATACTCTCAGCTGTGGTAGGAGTTTAAAATTACAAAGTTAAACAATAATTATTGATGAATTGGAAGTTGATAGTAACTCCCGTTATTGGCTAAAGCAATTGAGTGATTGAAAACAGAAAACATACAGCTTGAAAGAAAAAAATACAGAATGGCCAGAATAAATATTAACACACGGATCAGTATTTCATGAAAAAATTTGGAAATAGGCCAAGCCCAACTGATATTTCGAATGGCCAATCTGTGTCCATGAATTGACAAAGACATACACAAAATGAGGTTTATTTTATTTTAGAAGGAGAGATCAATTGTTACATTATTGTAAGCTCAGTAGGCTATTAAGGATGTGGTGAATAAAGGCAATTACCAGCACCAGTAGAGCTTTTAATACTATTTTATGCCCTAAGTAATACCACCACATAAGTTAAATCTAAAAATAGGCAGTATAATAATGTTCCTTGGGTACTGAAATACTAAATAGGACCTATATAATGGATCTGCCCGGCAGTGGCAAAATTGGATAAAAATCTAATCCATACAACAATTTTAACAGGTTTAGGCCTAAATCAAGGGAATGTATGTTTCTTATCAATATATTATTTGATAACTGTGGACCCTGACATCCCCTTTATTTTGAGACGGAGGCAGTTCCCAGTTAAACTGGTGTTCTCAATTACTATTACTTAGATACAAGGTCTAACCTTGGACATGGTTGCTATCTATCTACCCAGGGTCATTTTAAGCCATGGACAAGTGTGTGTTGCCTCTTCGTAAACAATTTTTAAATTAATTTAATAGAAATAGGATGACTTTAGTTCACACTCACTTTATCTATTTTTATTACGGAAATATACAGAACTTTTTCACAAGCCAAGTCTAACATTACATTCGATAAAAAATAGTTAAACCAGTACCTTATTTGTTGTAAAGAACGACTGATTAACACCTCTTTCGCCCTATATCCTACATAACCTAATCAATAAATCTTTAAACTTTCAATGTGCAGAAAAACAAGTACCTCAAATCTACATTTCTCCAATAATAAGTCTACTAAGTTTATCATGACTACCAATTATTTGTGTTAAAATACATATTTTTTCTATCAACATATGCTAGATAATTTAGGTCCATGTATGGTACATATTTATTACTTTTATTGTAACAATGAAATTTGTTTTATGTTATTTGTATTAAAATTATAATTTTGTAGTCGAAATTTAGTTTTTTTCTTATAACTCTTCTTTTGATTATTTTTAATTAAAATAGTTTTATAAACTAGCAATATTATCATCAATATTAAAATAATATAATAGTAGGGGAAATTTAAAATGAGAATTTGTATAAATTAAAATTATTTAATTTATACTTGAAGGAGCATGATGAAAACCAATCGCCCCCGTTGACAGCAATCACTGAATCTGCCCTTGCATTTGGTTACTAATTGAAGGTTTTGTTTGGTTGGCTCGTATTATAATCAACCTATCGTAGAAAAGCCTAAAAACTAGTAAACATGAATCATGATTTATTTTTCAGAGTGGGTTAAGAAAAAGTAGATTATAGATGTATATCAATAATAATGTGAAATTGTTCCCATTAAAATTTGGTAATATAAACAACTAACATAAGCATGACACCCACACATTCTCTATCTCTGTTCACAAATATAACGTCCTTTATCTCTATTTTAGTGTTTCTAGAACTTTATTCTGGAATTATCTCTTGATCTAAATATTAAAACTGATTCCACTATAATATATTTTCACCATAAGCTCACTCAAAGTCTGCTAGCAGTCTCTCGATCGTCGATGTGAGGGAAAATGTAGAGATACGGTAAGAAAGTGTGTGTGTGTAAAATAAATGATTATTATTATTATGAGTAGTAGTAGTAGTCTTAGTAGTAGTAGTAGTATCATGCATAGAAATTTACTAAATATTTCCAGCATTGTTTCCTTTTTTAATTATTTACTATCTAATCACGCTTGTATATTTTTCGGCTGGTATAATGAGATGTGAATGTGTGTGGTATGATTTAGTTTCCTAATGTTTTCTGTTTATTTTATACTCTCTCCTTTATTTAATTCTACTTTCCCCAATTATTTTATCTTAAGATAACCATACATTTACAACTATGTGAAAAGCTATGTGGTCAATATTTTTGATCATTTATAATATTATTATTTGTACACATATGATAAATTTGTTTTATCTATCATATTAAAAGCATATAAGTACCAAATGAACATTTCTTTTAAGTGCAAAAAGAGGCGCTGGCCTTAACCTCACCCAGATAAAGACGATACTATTTTAATTATTTTTATCACACAAAGTCCATCAATTAAGAATAAAGATTAATTTTTATATCGTGATTAAAACTAGTAGTTTATTTTAAATTG
This sequence comes from Timema bartmani, assembly GCA_902151455.1. NCBI lineage: Eukaryota > Metazoa > Arthropoda > Insecta > Phasmatodea > Timematidae > Timema > Timema bartmani. The sequence goes on from CABFWB010007882.1 coordinate 5,962, forward strand.
TGTTATTATATCTGTGTAACATTTTACAAAATATATCTTACTACTTACGATATTTGACTTCTGTACTTGTGTCTGTTGATATACAAGGCACGTGGGTGGCTAGAGAATATGTAAGTGGGCGATTTCTGCGTCGATGTAGCAAAACCATTAGGTATAATAGAGTGTCTGTCCATATTCTCAAAACAGCTCATTTGGTCCACTATTGAGGTATACAAGTTAATAAAATAGTATTTAATCACTTAAAATCCTTTTTTTTATGGTAAAGGCATGATTTGATTTTTATAAAATTCACTTTCATTAAAATAGTAATAACTATTTTGTAATTTTTTGTAATTCGTTTAATCTTTAAACAAAAGTTATTTTTATTGGAATCCAATCTTATTTTGTGACATATGGTCTTTGATTGTGGTCGTAAACTGATAACATCCATGATTGTTTTTATTTGGACGTGTTTATAAGACTAGGTTACCATAGTAACTTGACCTCATGTGGTGGTTCATGTCACTTCCGCTATGAAGCGCCCCTATCAGGAAAACCTTCACATCACAACTATCTACTGAATCGATAGAGGACATTGTTAGTGATCTTAAAGTTACGAAACCCACAATTATTATTTAAATTCCCCATAAGACTATAGATGCATAGGCATTCATAAATCTAAAATATATATAATACGATATTAATCTATCAATCAATGCATTAATTAGTATATATTATATAAAAAGTAATTAGTCCTATTTCACTTTGTAGAAAAACCAATTGAGATAGGGAATAAGACCTATGGACTTTGGATTACAGTAAAAACAATCTTAATAAATTATAAACTATTCTAGAGTACAGCTGTTTTCAGGTTAAGTTCTTAAGTCGATATGTAACTTTTCATTAATATGCTATAACTTATTGATTTGCTTCCTTGAATATTTTAAAATCGTTGTTTCAATAGATGATGCCATATATATATTACAGTATCATACAACCCAACCCATCCGTTGAGCACGTGGACTAAATGTCAGATTGGTCTAGTTTAGTTTTCTGCTGACGGAAAGATAAGGTTTCGAATCCCGACCAGATGTACTGGGGGTGATTTTGGCTTAAATGGTTTACATTCTCCCTTCATAGGAATGCGAGCACATTTCCTTTATACTATTCTTTATTTATACTCAAAGAAATTCATTCAATACTGCCGTCTAGTATTATTATGCACCATGCGTATAACCCGAACGGGTAGTAAGACGCGGTGCTAATAATAATAATAATAATAATAATAATATTATGCACCGGACGTGTTTGCACTGAAGGTTTAATTGCACAATGATCTCCCTTCGATAGCCGGTAAGGTATTCCAACCATCAACATTATATTACACAATTTTAACAAATGTATTATTAAAACAGATGAACTGGCGGTCTAGGGGTAAGGTGTAAGACCTCTGTGCTGGGGATCCAGGGTTCAATCCTCGGTCCCGGCACAGATTTATTTGATTGCCAAACCCTTCCTTCACCTCTGACAAGACGTGTATTAATCACAACTTGTGAATGTGTGGAATGCCAGGCCTCCACCGTGGTTCGGATCCACCGTTAAACTGTAGGTCCTCCATTTACTCTCACGATCATCCTACCATTACACATTAGCGTAGGTGCGTATAACCCGAACGGGTAGTAAGACGCGGTGCTAATGATAATAATAATAATGTAATTATTATACATAAAAGTTAGTAGATGATCAAATCATTACAGTTCACGTGTTTTTTTATCACCGCGTCTTACTACCCGTTCGGGTTATACGCTTATGTACTAATTACGATAGTGGATTAAGGGATTAGGAAGGTTATATTCATAGGAAGTGTACCCTCATTTGTGTGGAGGTAGAGTGAATAACCATTTATGTAAAACCACCGTCAGTACACCTGACTGAGATTCGAACCTCGATATCCCCGTCGTCATCAGTCTAGTCTATTGCAAGAGTATCGCAGTAGAACACGCAGCCACCGAAGCGGGTAGTTCACGAGTTAAAGGGGTCGAACTTGCTATATTATGCTTATTTTGTGTCATTGTTAAGTTAAAGTAATTGGTATATGAGGCTGAAATATAGAGATATTCATATGAGGTGTGGACAGTTAAATATTTATAATATTAATAATATTAATATTAATTGTAATAAAATTACCGATAATATAAATAGTTCAATGAAATATTATTTTGATTAATATATATATATATAATTTGTATAGTATATATTTATATTTATAGTATAATTATATTAGGAAAATAATATTAATATTATAAATAACTATATCATTGTTTATATCAATAATAATGATGATATTAAAAATATTATTAATATGAATATTAATATTATAAATATGTATATTAGATAGTTATAGTAATAATATTATTATAAATATTCATGGGAATTATTTATAGTAATTATATAGTATTATTAATATTAATAATATTAATATTATAAATATTTCATTCTGTACACATCATATGAATGTCTAGCTATACTAAATTTCAGCCGCATACATTAATTACTTTACCTTAACAATGGCACGCAAAAAGTATAAAATAGCAAGATCGTTTAGCTCGTGAATTGTAATAATTTATAATAATTGAATCAATATTTATAGCTTATAATAAATTATACAGTTATTAAAATTGTGCAATAAAATGTTGATGGTTGAATTACCTGAACAGGAGGACTCCTGCTATCACAAACACAATGTTTTGTGAGAAAGTTATTATTTTTTATGACTAATAAGTAATAACCTATTAGGGTTTTCTAAGAGACCCATTTACCATTTCGTATGACTTGTTGACTTGTAGTCATGATACGAACGCGTATAACATCATCTGAATAGTAATAATTATACCAAGTATGCCTACTCACACTTTTAATATCATGACTAATTTACAATATAGATAGCCCAACGCATACAATAATTATAGTAAATAATTGATTGAATAAAGTTTAAACATGGCTGATATGTGTTAAAGATATTGGGAAAATAAGTATTTTATTATTACTAGACAACTCTAAATGGGAAGTTGTTTTAGTCATTGAAAGAATTATTTAAAAATGTAATTTTTCAACCATTGAAACTGGATTCAATTTTAAATGAAACAAATCTATATTTTGTTGATCTTACATTTCATTGATCTATATTTTTAGATCTTTATATTTGTCTATTTTTATGAATATACCTAGTATTCTTCCACTTGCACTATTATTTCTGTGTCTGGGTAAAACAAATATTTATAAGACCATATGCCTATCCAAATATAATGTTTATTGTAAGTTATACCTTGATTTTCTTATGATTGTAATCCATTTGGATAATTTTTTAGAATGCAAATATAGTTTTTGAGGTCAGCTTTTATAACATTTTAATATATTAGTAATGCAATTTTAGAAGTACTGATAAAATCCATTACAAGTGACAGCTCCAGATCTTATGACTTGTATGAATACGTGAAATTAGTTATTGTAACTATTTCTAGATTTCAGATATGTCCATTCCTAATAAAATTAGGGTATATAAAACCAAATTTTATTTTTTAATCATACCATAGTGTATCCAAGTAAAGGAAGCTTGCAAACTTTCAGAATAAACGGAGGGTACTTAATGTAATGCTCTTTAGTTAAATTCTTTACTATAAAAAAAGGATTTGAACTCCCATTTGACTAGCATGTTAAATCAAATGAGTGTAAGATTGCTGGTTTCAGCACGTTGAATATATATAAAAAAAATTGATTACATTTCGATTCTTATCACTGCTATCATAACGTTCTTATTTTAACTCTACACCCATTTTCCTAAGATAATAATGGTAAAATACATTACATTATTCAACTAAATGCATAAGCGAACGCTGTATTGTATATAAATCTGGAAGGTAACAGTCGTATTCCTGCAACGGATTGAGATTGCTATCATCGATAGCTCGAAAGTTGTCTGGAAGTCACAGTAACACTAGTTCGAAAAGTCGACTGAATTGTGGCGCCACTATACAATCGTTTGATATGTTGGTCCAAAGGTAGCACCACCATACGAACGTTCTAAAGGTTGGCTGGAAGGCAGCGCCACCATAAAATAGATTGAAATGTTGGCTGGAAGAAAGCGCCACCATACAATCGATTGAAAAACTATTTGGAATGCTGATCCATCATTGGTGGTTCTAAATTTTTGTTTTCAACTAATGAGTGTATTACCAAATTTTGCAGGCAAAAGTCAATTTTTTAGTAGGGGTTGGTCCAGGGGGCGATCAATTGGGACTATCACCCCGCCCCCCTCTCCACTAGTAGGAAATAATCTAAAATATTGAAACCAATACCTTTATGTTGTAAAGAATTACGAACACCTCCTTCACCCTATCTCCCACATGACCTAATCAAGAACTATTTCAATTTAGCTTTAATGTGTATAAAAGCAAGTGGCTTAGAACTAGAACTCTCCAGTAATTAGATACTAAGCTTAGTATGACAACCAATTATTTGCATTACACATTTTGTTTATTAATACCTACTAAAACATTTAGGCCCATGTATATATTTATTAATTTTATTCTAAAATTGACTTTTTTTGGTATCCAAACTACACATTCTTTCATCAAAATTGTATTTTTTCTTGCATGTCCTTTTTACTTTCTCTCTATCTTACAGGTAGAGAAAGTAT
>CABFWB010007883.1:8089-21368 GCA_902151455.1 Timema bartmani
CCCCCCCCCCCCAGTTCACCCGACCGAGATTCGAACCTCGATCTCCCCGCCCTCAGCAGTCTGGCTCAACAACAACCAATGCGTTAGCCAACTACACCACCGAGGCGGGTGTCAGCTTCTTCATTTACTCATTGGAGTATCAAGCGCTGGTACAGTCACGTGACGATTGTAGCGAGTAATGAATCCTCTTGGGACTGGAATACTGTATAACTATAATTATTCACTGTGCGTAGAGAATGGTGCTCCACTTCATATCAATGTTTTTTTACAAATATGTTGTAAAATAAAAAAATATATATATTTTTTGTGTTTAAAAAGTGTTGATGGGTCCGGGCTTCTGTGGTCCCTGTGGGCCACCCCTGATTGGGATACATATCTACCACGTCGTTCTGATGCTTATTTCTGTTAAGATAAAATATATTTTATTGTTGGGATTTTTTATACTAAGATCGGCTGTATGTGCAAGAATTCATCAACTAATGAGGGCTCAAGGTCATCAGGGTTCAAAAAGTTTCGAATTATTCAAAACCGTGAGCGCTCCAATCATTACGCGCAAAACTGATACCAACAGGTCTCAGGCAAGTGGAACATTTAAGAAAAGAAGCTTGAAAATATTTTCAAAGTAGTTTCTTGCATGTTTTTCCCTAGACTCTGTTGTGCCCCTTATCGATTTGTGCTCAAGCCAGGGCCTAGTGGGAAATCCAGGCCTGTCTCCACTTTTGTTTCTTTAATTTAGTCTAAGTTGTGGATAGCCAGCCGTAACAGACAGTAAGACGCACAGCACACAAAACCAAATTTTAAATAATATATGTTTGGGTTGTTTGAGGACTAATAGAATATAAATTACCATAAAAAACTTCGATAGCTTCTAGAGGTCTCCAATTTTCAAACAAAGTTGTGGGAAGACCCATACCCCCTAGCCCCACCCTCCTACACACACACTTGCTGGCTTTATTCACAAATCAGACGGTCACATGGTCTAACGTGTCACTCTTGTGTTAGACTGGATGGTCGATGACGGGTAGATCGGGGTTTGAATCCCAGTCTTGTGTACTCAGGGTGTATTTTCTTAGATGGTTTCCCACTCTTTCTCCACGTGAATGCGGGTATATTTCCTCTAAACTCTAGCTTTATCATCCCTACTTCATTACAATAAAATAGATATGCTTACAATCTGAACAGAGAGTCAGTGTGAGTGAGTGATTATGTGTGTGAGAGAATGTATTTGCAAATCCCTCACACACCCCTATACAGAAAAAGTTCCCTGTCATTGCTATAGGCTATATGAGTAACTAGTATAAACATACATTATCGTGTATCACAACCTAATAAATTATGGTTATTCACAGAATTGGTCGTGATAGCTGAATCAAATTCAATTAAGTGGAAAATGAAATATATAGATAAGTTACATTTAGATGTTTGGTGATCGTGCGTAGAATTTTGTGTTTATGTTCTCAGATCTAATTCTTGTCTATTGTGCGGTATGACACATTATGCAAAAACATCTTGAGCGTGTAAATTATGTATTTATTTAAAATGCAAAGCAATTTCTTTCAACAATGATTATATGTATATACTATATTTATATACTACATAATTTACACGCTCAAGATGTTTTTGTACTCGTATAATGTGTCGTACCACACAATAGACAAGAATTAGATCTGAGAACATAAACACAAAATTCTACGCACGATCACCAATCATTTAAATGTAACTTAAATAATTATAGTCATTATTGAAAGAAATTGCTTTGCATTTTAAATATATAAATACTTTACACACTCAAGATGTTTTTGTATAATGTGTCATTTCGCAATATATAATTATTGTTGAAAGATATATATAACTTGTAATTTTAATGCCACATATAAGTATATATAATCTAGTTTATTATTAAATAATCATAAGTGGCTAGAAGTTATTTTACTAGTGTTTACAATCAAAACAATCATTTAAAACGTTTGTGACTCATGGAAAAATATACACAAAAATTTTTCAACACCTTAAGGTTAGTAATCGTGAAGTTCATCTTGAGATGACATTTTTTGCTGCCTATATGTTTTGATTGTGCAATAACAACGAGTGGTAAGATTATATTTGAATAGTTTGCTGTTGGATCGTTATGTTCATTGTTTTGCACCCCACTTAATCGTTATTTGATTTATATGTGCATATTACGAGTGGAAATAAGTGTAGTTTTTTACTTTTTGTGAACAGTACAATAATTGACTCAGTTGACTTACAGCTTCATACATGTAAATAACAGTCTAAACTTGACACACATATTTTGAAACGATTATGAAGAGTATTGGAGCAAAGCTAAATAATTGAATATTCTTATTGTTACCACCCACTCTACTACCTCTTAGCTACGGCCACACTAGACTAAAAGGAAGGTAAGCTAAATGACAAAGAAAGCATGACATTAGCAACAATTAAATAAAAATATGAATGTTTTATTCAAGATAACAACAGAAACAATAAATTACATGGCGTCAAAAATCCATAGGAAGTATGTTGAAAATCATATCAATGTCATCATGTGAATGTTTCCACATAAATACACGTAAATTTAAGTCAAATCGGTATGTCTTGAAGAGACAAAAAACTCGACCAAACTACAATGTCAGCTTCACAACAGTGAATATTGACAACACAACCTTAAATGTTTGACTATTTAAACAAAGAATATGTTTATAAATATCTAGACTGATATTTATTTGAAGACAAAAAAGAGCCTAATGGGCATCTTTGAATCAAAGTGTCTGCTTCATCACATTGAATACAGAGTTAAAGTTACGATTAACATCACACAGATGTTTATATAAACACGAGAGTTTGGCTTTCCGGCATTAAGTCAAATTCCCGCGGGACTATTAAATTTTGACACAAAAGACTACGTTAACAAGAATTCTATTTGTTAGTAAAAAATATGACATACAAAATGACTAGTTAAAACACAAGTTATTTCAATTAAATAATTTGGAAAATTATTTAGTCTAAATCAAACAGTCAGCTAACTTAACGTTAATTCAAACAACAATTAAATATGAAAACATTATACAAAAAAAGGAGGAATTTAGATTTACTTGGTGATCAAAAACTTTGTCAAATTAAATTAAATATTTCTAACAAAACAAGTTAATAAATATGGCAATCTATGTGACTTTAGTGACGCTAGCGCCCAAGTGGCGGCAAAACAAATTAACTGTCTCATAATTAAATTTAGTTTCATAAAAACGAATTAGTAAATAATTTACGCTTATTCTGGCTTATTCCAAAAAATTACATTTATATTAATTCAAAATTGAATTGGCCATAATTCAATTTTATTAAATTAACTTCAATACAAAAAATACGTCATCATCCTGTAAATTGTCCAAGTTCAGGACAGGACTTCTCCAGACGTCGTAGAAAATGAAGTTTAAGACATGACTTCTCTTGATGGTGTAGATAAATAATAATCACTGAGTTTAAGAACCGCAAGGTTTAAATAGTGTTTCTAGTCGCTTAGGGTTGGAAGGGGGGAATGTTCACACTGGTCGGTGGCTTCCAACGGTCATTTTTCAAACGTGCAGACAATCACGTAATCCTCGATCAGGCTAGGATTGGCCGGCTGCCTCCAACACTCGCTGCATTGGTGTTATAGCTCCGTTTGGTTGGTCTAGGTGACGTACCGACATCACGCGATGAGTTGGTGGTTGGTTTCATCTTGCACGCCGGACACCAGGATAGTTTCATTTAGTTGATGGTCTCTGTCAGTTCCGATTTGACCTGTCCGCTCGGAGCCTCGGCTGTTGGTGCACGGCTGCTCTATCTTACCCTCTCTTCGACTTAGGATGTGAGGTGGCTTTCTAGTCTTGAAGGTTGTTCTAGCCAGAAGAAATACAAGAAATACATGAACATTTTGTGATTGTGGGGGAGTTTCGTTCTTGATTGATATCGTTCGTATTAAAGACAGTCTACATAGGACTACAATAGAGAAGCTTACTATTGCAGGAAGTTTATTACTACTGAGGTTTCATATGGAGTGGGTAGTATGACTCTTGAGGAAAACCTTTGCGTGACACTTAAGATGGGGGGTAGTATGATGTAACATGTTACAATGTTACATTATTGAAAACAAGATGGGTTTCTTGAAACGTAAGGTATATATAATTCTCCAAATGTATAGGTTTCACGTTCCTAATGTAAAATATTTAGTCAGTCGCTTTCGATCCATAATAAGCTGTTAGGCAAGGGAAACAATGTTTTGTTCATTATTATGGTATGTAAAAAAAACCTTTATTTTTAAGGAACCTGCTTTAGACTCCTATTTTGATGTTGTGTATGGAATACTGTTTTTTAGTGAACAAAGAAAAATCGAAGGAAGCCTTGGTGGTAAAGAGAAACGATACAATGCCGCAATTAGAATACGCGGTTGCTTTAGCTTTGTTGGGAAATAGTGAAGAAGGTGTGGTAAGAAATACATACATTTTATTAGAGATTAGTAAGAAAATAGGGTTAGAAATTAAAGCTGAAAATACCTTGTTATCCCTCGCTGCAGCTTTGGGGGTAATTGGTTTATGTCGCGACGACGGCAACGTTGTGTTCAGACACGTGTGGATAGGAGTAGTAAAAATGTCGGCGAGAGTTTTCCGGCAACGTTAGTCGCGGTGGAACAGAAGGATGTCCCGGCAACGTGAGTCACGGTGGAACATGAGGAGGTCCCAAGGTGGGGCAGTAGGGTGCTGGTCCCAGCAGCATGAGTTGCGGTGGGAGTTAGGGTGATTGTCCCGGCAATGTGAGTCGCGGTGGAATCGAAGGATGTCCCGGCAACGTGAGTCGTGGTGGGAGGTAGGGTGATGGTGTAGAGAGAGAGGGTTAAACAATATTCATCTTTCGTAACATTAGACAATTTAATAGCTCTTTCAAACAGGTAGCGCACCCGGGCTGGGCAGCCACTCTCCGACTGGCTTCTGACGCCGTTCGGCTTTTGCCCGACTCTGAATCTCTAAATTGACAGAAGCGCCAACCTAGTTCATCAAGAGAAAGGGCTAGTTTATTGTTTGAGTACCAAGTCACTGCCGTGACTCTCAACCTCGTGGATTAAATTGTATACCTTGTGAAATGTTGTTGTTGTTGTATTTAGCACCGGTTCTTACTACCCTTTCGGGTTATACGCTTAAGTACTAATTACGCTAATGGATTAGGAATTGCGAAGGTTGAATTTAGAGGAAGTGAACCCGCATTTGCGTGGAGGGAGAGTGGAAAACCATCTAGGAAAACCACCCCAGTTCATCCGACCTAGATTCGAACCTTGATCTCCCCGTCCTTGACAGTCGAGCTCAACATTACTAGCGCGTTAGCCATCTACGCCCCCGAGGCGGGTAAAAATTGTATTTCTTATTAAATGAAACCAGTGAAATGAAGTTGTATTAATATATATTACACTTTGAGATATAAATTGGTGATCGTGATTGTTTGCGCTGGGTCTCGGGTATAGGAAGGATTTTTTTTTCTTGGGATGTGTTTAAGGTATGATGTTGATTATGGGTGAATTATGAAGGTCGTTGTTGGGTCAAGTCGGGAAATGGGATTGGGGTTGGTAGGATTTTCTTTTCTTGGGATTTGATCTGGAGGTGATACATTTCCATTCCCCATCTGGGGCCGACCCCGGCGCCAGTATTATTCTCTGGCTCGTAAAAAACCTAGTCGGTTATCCCAGTGGCGCCCGGCCGTTACAAAGATAGTAATGACATGAAATGTGCGATTTGTGCATGAAGGTCAGGTTGAGGGTTGGATCAAGGATGGGATAGATGGGGTGGTGAGATTGTCGGCGATTCTACTGTCGTTCTGGCGTAGTTGACTGTCAAGTATTGGTAAATTTTTATTCTACTAGGAATGTTACAGCTAGGTTTTTTATATAATTTTTTTTTTTCCTTCTAGGATTATCAATTAGGGATTTTATAATTATTTTTTTATGTTTTAGGTTTCTAGTATACATTTAGATAGATAGAGTAAATAAGTGCTCAACTACGTCAACCTGGGTCGTTTATGGTGTCGTGGTTCAGTCGAGTCGTACTGTCCGAGTCCTCTAACAAGTTTGTTCTCGTGCGTTTCAGTCTGGTCGTAGAACTTCTTGTTTCTGTCCTGGTAGATTTCCTGTAGTTGGTGGCAGTTTTTCATCGTGTGTAGGTTGGCTATTCTAGTGCGTCTGTTTACCCCAGTGATTGTCCATAATATTTTGTTTTTTGCTACCTGCAGTTTTCGAGTGTTTGTTTTGGAGGCATAGCTCCATACTACACAATTATAAAGAGTGATGGGTGAAATTATTTGCTTGTATAGTAGCATTTTAGTGGGAATTGTGAGTTTCCCCCCTTTGAACAGTGAGTACAGTTGAATGAATCTACCCATTACTTTACCATTGGTCTTATCTATAAGACTCCGCCAGGTAAGTTTCCTATCTATTGTGATCCTAAGATACTTGACTTCGTCTTGGAGTGGGATCTCTGTGTCAAATAGGGTAAGTGGGGCAGGGAGTGATTTCCTACATTTGGCTAAGATTAGGGCTGCTGATTTAGTGGAATATGCTTAATTCTCCAGTTGAAGAGCCAGTCCTGGAGGAGGACGTATCTTTGCATAGCAAGTGATGCATAGTTTATGCTTTTATTGGCTACATAGAGCATGGTGTCGTCGGCAAAAAGTCTAACCTGAACATGAACGTGAGTGTAAATGTATGCTACATAAATGTTGTATAAGTGTGGTGCTAGTGTTGATCCCTGCGGTACCCCTGCTTTTATGGAATGTGTCTGCGATCTCTTGCTGTTCATAACCACCTGGAACGTACACCCTCCGAGGAAGCTGGCTATCAAGAAAATTGACCATTTTGGATAGTTAAAATTTATTAATTTCTGAATGAGTCCAAAGTGCCAAACTTTGTCGATAGCTTTATCGACGTCTAGGAAAATAGCTATTACGTTGTTGTTTTTTTTTCTTTAAATGCATTATTTACTTCTTCTACTATGTTTATTGTCAGATGGGTGGTGGAATGGTGGTTTATAAATCCAAACTGAAGGTTTGGAATAACACCTAGCTAATCATTTATTATTTTCAATCTTTTGAGTAGTAATCTCTCGTAAACTTTATTCAGAGTCGTAAGTAAACTTATCGGCCTTCTGTTCTGATGAAACATCGGGTCCTTTTCAGGTTTGGGGATTGTTATTACTCTAGCGAGCTTCCAGTCATCCGGGAAATAGCAGAGCGTCAGTAGTGAGTGTTTTAGGGCCAATAGCGCTAGTACCACTCTCCCTGGCATTTGTTTTAGTATTTCGTTAATCAGGTAGTCGTGTCCTGGCGATTTATTTCTAGGTAAGTCCTTTATAGTAGTAGTGAGCTCTTCCAGAGTGATTATATCGCCTCTAGTGTCGTTTGGTCCTTCCAAATAGTCCCTGACTATTCTAGTCACGTCTCTGGTAAAGTCATGATCTTGTGGTTCGTCACTAGGCTTAAATTGTTTATCTAATACCACAGCTATGGCTTCAGCCATCTCTGTGCTTTCGTAAACCATGCCGTGTTCCCCATGGATAGCTGGTACTATCTTTTTCCTGGTAGTCCCCCTGAGTTGTGTTACTTTCCACAACTTGTCTCTGTCAAGTGCGACCTCTGTGACGTATGTGTCCCATCTATGTCCTCTGATATCCTTGACTCTCCTCCTCACTTGGACTCTGAGTCGGTTAAAAAGTCGTCCTGTGGCGTGTGGTTCTGTAAGTCTGCCAGTTCTTTTTCGCTTCCCGTTTCTGGGCTATAAGAAAGTCCATATCCAGGTATTGTTGTTGGAGGTCATGTTGTATTGGTATCTTAGTGGTGTTTACCCTGTAGGCTTCTTGCACCGTAGATGTGAAGAGTTGTAAGGTAGCGTCAGCCTGTTCTATTGACTCTATCTCGTGTATTTCTGGTAAAGTATCCTTTATTGTCTGCCTAAACTCGCCCCAGTTACAAGTTGCTGTTGTTTGTTTGAGTCCCCTTATCTCAAAGTTAGTGTCCATCCTAGCTTCACACAATATCGGATTGTGGTCCGAATCCGGTTCCTTTAATACCGTCATATCCTCAGCGGTTACACCAATGTTGGTCAATGCCACGTGTATGATATCGGGTCTGTGTAGATAATTTGAGGGATAAAATATATGTTCGTTAGGGGCAACAACTACGTAGTCGTGAGCGTCGGCGTGGTCTGCTAATATCCATCCGTTGCCGGTGGTTACCCAGCTGTTCCAAAATTGTGTTTTTAGAGTTAAGATCGCCCGCCCAAAACAGTTTGTTTGCGTCGGTGATTTCGTCTAAGTCTTGTGGTAGTAGCGTCTTAGTCGGGGGTATGTATATGGCCGCGAACCGGACACCCCCACCACTAGTATTTACATTTATTCCAGTAGCTTCTATATTTTGGAGATTTTGAAAATGATGTGGGTAGTGAGGTAGATGGGTCTTGATCCAGATAGCCGTGCCCCCTCCCCTGCCTTGGGGCCTATCATTTCTATAAATAGTGTAGCCATAAAAGTAGATATTTTTCTCTGGGTTTAGATGGGTCTCATTTATTAGGGCAATATTTATTGAATAAGTTTTAAAAAGATCTTCTAGCTCCTTATCTTGCGTGAGTATTACGTTCGCGTTCCATATAAAAATCCGAAGTATGTCTTTCATCATTGTCACGTTTGTGTTAGTCATAGACGGTCAAGAAGTATTCACTCACTCCCTCTAGTAGTATCATAAGTTTTTTGGTTTTGTCGGTCGCCTCTCTGAGTCTAGTGAGGTAAGATCTGAAGTGTGCTATTATTCTGGCAATGTTTAGGTCCTTGAATAGGTTAATGAGCTCTTTCAAGTCTGAGAGTGGGGAAGTGGTGTTTTCTTGTTGTGGCTGTCTTTTGCGCCATCGGTATAGGAGCGGTAGATGGAGGCGGCCTCTGCGGTTTGTTTAGCTGATGGGCCTGGGAGTGGTTGGTTGGTCGGAGGGACAGTTTGACGGGTGCGCGGGATAGGAGGGTAGTTATTCCCGATGGAAGGTGGGGGTGCTGTCCATGTGGGTCGCGTCTGTATTGTGTTGAGTTGATTGTTATTGGCCTCCAACCGTTGCACATATACTGGGCATTTGCTGTAGTTGGCTGTGTGTGGCCCTTGCAATTAATGTATCTTGCCGGTGTCGTGTTGTCCTTCTTGGGGCAGTTTGGGGTGAGGTGTGCTCCAAGACACTTCACGCATCTAGGCATGTTCTTTGTGTGCCCATGATGCTGACACTTGTGACATTGCACAATCGTGTTTTGGGGAGGGATGTAGTGTTCTACCCTGAATATCGTCTGATTGAGGTACTTAGCCCCAAAGATAGTGGTGTGAGCTTCGGTCTTAGCAAGCGAGACCAAAAATGTCAGGAATAGTGTCACAGTTTGAGTGGTGTTTGTAGCTTCTGCCTTTCGGCTAAACTGGCTCACGTCAGTCACTGCGTAGCCTAAGTCAATCAGCTAAGCTTTTATGTCTTCAGGGTCCATGTTTAGTTGCAGTCCCTTTATAACTACTTTCACCGGCTTGTCGCGTGGTAGTGAGTAGGTGTAGAACTCCTGGTTCATTTCATTCTGGAGACTTTGAACCAGTTTGAAGTCGTGGGTCGAGGTGGTTTGTGTCTTCAGTCCGTCTTTGATGTAACTTACTCCTGTGGTGGTCTCGGTGTCTTTGACTATCTCGGTTATCTTTGTATAGTTGTGTATCCCTACAGTTTCTCTTTCTTGTTGGTGTCTGTCTGTGTTGAGGGTGAGTCATTGTTTATTTGTGTCTCAGTATCCAGTGGTTGGTATTTGTTGTCGATCGTGGTGATGGTTTTCTTGGATTGTGTCCTGTCTGAGTTTCTACATTTCCTCTTACGTTTCAGTTTGTCAACTAGGGTGAACGAACCGTTGCCGTCGTGATTTGTCTCCATGTCGGTTGTCTGCGGGTTAGCCTCTGAATTTGAAAAGTTGGCATGTCTGTTTGTTCGTGATTTTGTCAGAAATAGTGTGGTGCGGCGGCCATTTCGTGCAGCCCTGAAAAGGGCAGGCTAGTGGTGCACGGCTGTGAAGGAGAGTGCGGGCTCTTCCTACCTGTGGTTTGTTGTTGTGTGGGTCCCCAAGACGGTTACCAACTGGAAGGTATTGCTTTGCAGCCGGCTGCGTTTTATGTCTTTCAGCTACTGTTTGGCACTGTTAGGATCAACGCAGCTTAAGACCCCGCACAGACCGTCTCAGACTCGGTTGTGTAGGAGAATGGAACTAAATTCGTTGTCTGGTGTCGGCTTCCTCTCCGACGCCCTCGTAATCTTTTCCAGGAACAGCAGACGCGTCCGACCTCCTCAGAATCTCGTAGACAAGTCTGAATCAACCTGAATTTGCTACCGCAGTCGCAGTCATTAGCATGCTCTGATGCACCCTGAAGGGGAGCACGAGAGCAAGTTCCATCACGACCCGACCAATTGGTCCCACCGTGTGGTTTTGGAATCTAACAGACGGGTTGTCGCGTTCACGAAGTTTCTGAAACAGAGAAAACATATTATTAATATTGGTAGGGGAAAACAAAAAGTATGTTGGGAAGCCGAATAAGGGTTTTTAGAGTTACGTGCGGAGACACTACTCTATGGGGGGCTGGGTGAGAGCCTCCCAAACCACTGTTGACACATCTCGCTTATCCGAGCAGAGCTTTGGGACGTCGATGGCACCCTCCAGGGTCGATGACGTGATTCCCAAGCCCCTTGATAAGAGGATTGGTGGTAACGGGTCATCTGTCCTAGAAGGACTGCGCCAGCTTCCGGAAGTGGTCCTTGATGGTAGGCATATCCAGGTGACGATGCAGAGTCTCATTCCGAACTTACCAAGGTGCGTCCACAATGATCCTCAGACACACGCTCTAGAACGCCTGCATCCTCCTCATATACGTGTCCGCCAGGTGGCCCCAAGCGGGATACGCATAGTCGAGGATCGGTCTGAGCAAGTGCTTATACAGTGTCAGACTGTTCCTTTTAGACAGGGCGCTACGCCTGTTAAGCAGTGGGCCTAGGATTCTCAACCTTTGCCTCGCCTTGTTGAGTCTCTCAGTGCAGTGTAGTCTCCAGGTCAGTCTGGTGTCCAGCCTAAGTCCTTGGCTTCTGACTGAGGAACCACCGTGTTAAATACCCTCTACTGCTGCCTGGCCTTGTCCAATGGGAGAAAAGGGAGCTTCCCATTGGTGCGGGAAAACGTGAGTGATAGTGGCCACCAAGCGAGCCAATAGAAAGAGGAACGAGGAAAGAGGAAACGATATTAGATTGGAAATTAGGGAAATGCATGCTATTACTCGGTCAGTATGTTGTTGACATCTCGCCTGCTATAAAGGAATATAAAACACATATAGAATATACAAAATCTACCGGTTGTTATCTATGGGTGTGAAACGACGTTTTTTACCTTACATGACGAAAAAAATTAGGGTTTCCGAAAACCATGTTCATAGGAAAATATTTGGTTCAAAAAGGATGCTGTTATTGGGGAGTGGAGGAGCTTACATAATGATGAGTTACACTACCTGCATATATCACAAGACATTGTTAGGATAACCAAGTCTTGTAGATTACAATGGGCAGGACATGCAGCGCTAATAGGATAATCTATAACCACGTTTAGAGTATTGATTGGAAACCCCAATAAGAAGATCTAGACGCAGATGGGAGGATAACATTAGATTGGACCTGAAAGAGATAGGGTATAATAAGGTGGACTGGCTAGAGCTAGCTCAAGAAAGGGGTAGGTGGTGAACTTTTATAAGTGTGGCAATTACCTCTAGAATTCCTAATGCTATAGTGTAAATAAGTAAGTAATATTTATTTTATATTTATTAATTCATTGGTAGTATACCGAACTAAATGGCACCCGAAAAATATTATTATGTCAGTTACACAGTAAAACTACTAATAAAAAAATATATATATAAAGGTCAATGAGAAATATAGTCAAGGAACTAAGCAACGTCATAAACTTTTACGAGATCTTTCCAATATATCAATCAATAAGACAGGTTGTAAAATAGTTTATGAAACATAAAACATCATTTTTATAATATCCTTATATCAATAAAATTGTAAAATACCAAATGAATGAAGAAATAAGTAGGGTCAAAATCGTGGTCATTGTATATTAGTTAATCAGATATTGTAAATAATCGAGTACCTGTGCAACGTCACAATTTTTACGACATATTTCGAATAATAATAACAATAATAAACATAATAAAATAGTTTATTAAACTTTAAAAATCATTTTTAAAATACCCTAATGTCAGTAAAATAGTAAAATTCCAAATGTACGAAGAGAATAAATAACGTTAAATATGTATTATGGCAGAAGATATTGCTAAAAGATAAATAATCGAGTGAGTGAAAAACGTAACGGTTTTTACGACATATTTTCAATAAAACAATCAATAATAAAGGTAGTTAAATAATTTGTGGAATATTGAATTTAATATTTACAATATTCTTATGTCAGTTATCTGGTAAAATTACCAATAAAAAAATATAATAAAAAATAGTTCAAGATCCATTTCATTTTGTATTAGTTCAGCAGGTATTGTTAAGCAGTATATAGTCAAGTAAATCATAAAAGCCATAACTTTTACGAGATATTTCCAATATAACAATCAATAAGACAATTAGTAAAATAGTTTAGGAAACATTAAAGACATTTTTAATATGTTCTTAGGTCGATAAAATACTAAAACGTTAAACGAAAGAAAAGAATATACAAGATCGTGGTCATTATGTATTAGGTCAACAGATATTGCTAACAGGTAAATAATTTTTTAAAACTGAGCAACCTCACGATTTTTACAACATATTTGCAATAAAACTCTCAATAATAAAGGTAATTAAATAATTTGTGAAATATTAAAGATCATTTTTACAATATTCTAATGTCAGTTATCTGGTAAAATTACCAAAATAAATAAATAAAAAGAGTTCAAGATCCATTTCATTTTTTTATTAGGTCGGCAGGTATTGTTAAGAAGAAGCTTTACAGTTGAAGGGGCAGCCCGCAACCCGTATTTCACCCATTTACCAAAAAGTTATTCTTATTCTGATCATATCTCAACTATCATGAATGATAATAAAATATTTATTGTGTCAAATTTAAGGTATCAATAAGCAAAACGATTATGCCAGACTAAAAATTTAATAAAACCATGGAATAATTAGATAAAAAATTAGATATAAATTAATAAATGTGTTTGAGCTTCAAACTATTAA
>CABFWB010007884.1:6084-21363 GCA_902151455.1 Timema bartmani
CACTTTCACTGTTCAATTGTTATTTTTTTCATTCAAAACTGACCGCGTCATTTTGTGCTCATGCTAACCTTTTTGTGTTAATTAGCCCACTAAGTGTATTTGTAGATTGTGTTCATCTCAGACATTAATTTTGTATACCCGACATTAATCTTTGCCAAACGTTTTGATCAGCCCTACATTTAGAATTACTACTCCAAACAATTTATACATTTAAAGTATTCTTTTTTTTAATTTTGTGAATATGTATGATATAATTTCAATTCATATTAAGGGATAACGAGTATTATTGAATGACAATATTTTTTATGTTTGTATTTTAAAAAAAAATATTCAAAAATCTACAGTTTTCTAATCATTGAGTCAAACCAAAATATTTAATGTCCAGTTTTCTTTTCTTAATCCTACCGTGAATATTTTAACGTTCTGGTTACCAAAAAACTCTGGTACTTTTAATTTTTTATTTAATAACTATCATATTATAATAAAATTGTGAGTAGACAAAAGACAACAAATTATAACAAATTATATGTTGTCTATAGGCCTATTAAAAATAAATACAAGAGAATATATCCAACTTAAAACAAAAT
Organism: Timema bartmani; assembly: GCA_902151455.1. Lineage (NCBI taxonomy): Eukaryota > Metazoa > Arthropoda > Insecta > Phasmatodea > Timematidae > Timema > Timema bartmani. The sequence continues at coordinate 6,672 of CABFWB010007884.1, forward strand.
CCTGGAAAATAAAAATTAAATTATATTTAAAGAGGGTGACCTGGGGGGTCTAGGGGTAAGGTGTCGGACTTCTGTGCTTGGGGTCCGGGGTTTAATCCTCGGTCCTGGCACAGACTTATCTGATTGCCAAACCCTTCCTTCACCTCTGACAAGACGTGTATTAATCACAACTTGTGAATGTGAGGAATGCCAGGCCTCCACCGTGGTTCGGACTCCACGTTAAACTGTAGGTCCTCCATTTCATCTCACAATCATCCTACCATTACACATTAGCGTAAGTGCGTACAACCCAAACGGGTAGTAAGAGGCGGTGCTAATAATAATATATACAAAGAGAAGATTAAGTTTTTAGTAGTGATGCCATAAAAAAAAATCTGAATCTTTAAACGTTCAGCGTTCCTGTGTGTTTCCAAACAAGGTTGATCCAGTTGGATTATTTCAATTAAACTTGCTACATAAATAGAACACAGCAAGATTTACTCTGGTTGATATTTTATCATTTTATTATTGAACTTGAAGTGTCCAAATTTTTAAAAAAGTTCAACAATTTCAAGCATAAATTTATATATATATAAATTTATGCTTATGTATATATGAATATATATATATATATATATATATATTCATATATACATATTCACATGGATCGTACTTGGGGCAAGGGGGTGTTTAACAGTAAAAATAGCATTGAATATTTTTTTCGGGGTAGCAATTTCTAAGAGTAATTTACTGATGACTAGAGCCCCATAAAAATGGCTTTATTTTTAGTAAAATTTTGTTTTTTAAATCTCACTTTTTGTGATATTTCGTGTTTATTCAAAATTACATGCTATCTGAGGTGTTTAAGTATTATTTACATATTGAGACAATGCATACAAAATTAAAATTTATTATTGAAACCTTAAATATTTGCTTTAAAATTCCTTGTCAAGTTTGTCTACATATTTCACAATTTTGTAGCAAGTTAGCTTTCACTACAACAGAATACTAATCAAATTACAATGGTCAAAATTTCTGCTTAATTTCTTCTTAATTTCGTTTTATAGGGGGATTTCATGTAACAAGACAATTTCATCTTATTTCACTTTACAAAAACATTGTAAATCATATTTAAAAACTATCAAAAGAAAAAGTACTTGATTCCATCTATGTATGGTAATTTTTGCGGAACTCCACTGATGACTAATGTTTGAAAATCAAACATTTTTTTGGAATTAATTAAAAATGTTTGTTTAAATTGGGTATCTGCAGAGTGATTTACATAATAAATAATAATGAATGTTCGTTTTCTGATATTTGAAAATATGTTGGACTAAATAATTATATGAGAAAGTTGGCCTATTTAAGATTTTGTCATCTCATTTATTTTTAATATGAGTGTACATCATGTCAGACGCCAAGCGGAGATCAGGAGCAATATATAGAGCAATCGTAAATTATTTTGATTGTTTTTTTAAATGTTAGGGCAGGGTTAATTTGTAACTTTTCTTACTTAAAAAAAAAATTATGTGTTCCCAACAAAAGTAAATATCAAGAAATATGTAATTATTGCAAATATTTAACATCTACTTTTTATCACCATATCTAATTATTAAAAGAAATGTAAAATACAATATCACAATACCTCCCTTACCCTAGATATTAGTAAAATATGAATTGCACCACATTTCACCAAAGAGCATAAATGAAATAATAAAATAAGTTACAGAAACATATTTCAAAATAAGCATAACACTATCCTCAACAACATATCAGTTCACTAAACAGTGTTGAAAAATGTTGTTTATTTTGTTACATCACTCTTGAGTATGTGCTACATTTTTTCCTCAATTTGTAGCTACGTAATTGCAACACTAATAGCCACCCTTCAAGATGATTTTTGTTTCTTATGTTCGCTTATTTTTAGAATTATTTTTCTCCTACCTACACAAAATTTAAATTTTCTACCCCACTGAGAAGCTAATTATTTTGTTGGTTCTTTTCTATTTTTTTTTTTAATATTTAGATAACAATGTTTCAAAAGTTTGATTTTAAAATTTATATACTTTCATACTTTTTAAGTCCAAGCTTAGTCCATTTACATTCCTATCAAATTTGTATTCCATACCATACCTAAGTGTTTATTTTTCTCTTAAAAGTTTTTGTTTTTTATCAACCACTACCTACATCCTCTATATTTAAAAAACCTGAGTTAAGAGAATTTCAAATTTTAAATTTCTGCCAACCAAGAAATGGATTTGTTTTATAAGTTTAGAGCCCACTATTTCCTGAAATTTATTTTTAAAACTTTTCATTTTCAATCTCTACTTGTCATTTTAAGTTGTCTCTCCCCCTAAATTTATGTAAATATTTCAATTTTTTGCCATTCCAAGAAGTGCTATTTATGTTAGTTTTGGAAATTTAAAACTGTTCAATGTTTGAAGTGGTCCATATATCTGCCTGACAAATTTCAATCTACTACTATACAAGAAAGTAGTTTTTTTATATTTTTTGTGTAAATTTTTAAACCCCACTTTGATATAATGAATATTTAAAATTTCTGTTGTTATCTGAATTTAAATTTTCTGCCTTAACTAAAGGTGTTTTTTTTTCTGTTCATACCACTCAATGTATATCACTATCATGTTTCCTAGACTCCTATTTAAATCTAGATTTTTCATATTTTTCTGACTATTTGGAGTCGTCCCAATAACTTCCTGCCATATTTCAGTTGTCTAACACACCAAAGTAGTTGTTACTATTAGTTTTGGAAAGGTTGATCCCCCCATCCACCTTTCTCATTTCACCAATTCTTACCATAAAATTTGAAATTATAATACTTATTTGGTTATCTGGATTTGTCCTCCTACCTGCCTGCTAGGTTTCAATTTTCTACCTCCCCTAAACAGTTTTTTTTTCCCATCTATACGTCCTCTTTATCTTTTCCCAAAGCAGCATTTTTAAGTATCCCCTTTTTTTATAAGTTTTTAACTATATAGGATAATCCCTTTACCTGCCCGACAAATTTAAATTACTAAAACAATTTGAATATATTCATACATTAAGACATGTTATCTCCAGTTGTCACTATTGAACGACACAAATAATATAGTAACATGATATCAATGTTGGCTGCAAAGAGATATGTTTAAATATTCTCTATGGTTCTTCCAAATAAAATAAGGGTACAGGTCTTTCTGAACACATATAAAAAAACCAAAAAGAAAGTTTGTGTAAGTCTTACAGACTCAAAACTGTGACAACTCTCTCTCCCTAAGGTGGCGTCACTCACATATTATACAGAATTATCCGTGGCACAAGATTCGAATCTTGACTGGATTCAGTGGGAATAGTGTTGCAAGTGTGTGATATATCAACTGTGTTTTTCACTTTTCTCTTCACACTAATGTAGGTGCATTTTCATAAAATTATTCTTACTAATGTAATCCCCTGGATTAAATCACTAAAATTTACTATTTCAAAACATACTTAAATATTTAAAACATCTGTAACAGCATAATTATTTTAAGGTTGTTCTGGCAGGATGTTAACCTGAACTTGTACATTTCCTGGGAAGTCAAGAGTGTTGGGTTACCATCCTGTTGAGAATAGCAAATAGCTCATATAGCTTGCATCCTGTTGACGAGCGAGATGAGTGACTGATGGACCTTCCTGGCGGGTGAAATATCAAGATCAGTGAGTTGGTGTGAGAACCAGAGAGGACTGTTGAATGCTGGACGCCATGCTGTGTACATGTGTGTCGGTTGCGTGTACGACGGAGTAGTGACAACATAAATGTGATCTGTTGAGTTCACCCCGCCGGAGGGTCAATCGCGATACTACAGGACGGTTGCGAGACCGCTATCGCGCCTGCTCCCTCGTCACGGGAGTTTTACTAGAATCCATGTAGTAGTTTAGTCTCTTACTGGCTTAATAAATATAATTTCTTGGACTACTTGCGAGTCTCACTCCCCACGACCATCAATTCCAACCCCTACCGCTCGGGGTCCATCCTGACCATGTGAGTTCCTACGGTGCCACGATAGCGCATAGTAGGGTTGGCTACCGGGCACCCCAACAAAACTAGTAACCTTACCCAGTTCTGTCAGAAGTGTTACAACGTGATGACAGAGTGGGAGGTTACAAAGTGATGTCAAAGTTAAGGATCGCACACATCATTATTAATTTGTAGATGGGAAGTTCGAATCCTATATGGTATTCAAGAAATTCAAGATTCATTAAAGTTTCAAAAAATGTAGCTCTAATATAATTATGAATATCTTGACTTCAAGGAACCATTTTAAGCAATTGGCAAAAATAATTATATAGACATGTGTAGCTTGGAGGGTAACAAAAAAAAATGGTATTAATATAATTAGTTTACCAAAAAAAATGTTCTCTTTATTGTTTGTGATGTAATAGATATGACAAACAAAATAATATTTGTAAGTAGCCTTAAACAACTTTTTTAAATTAAATTCTAAATATTTTCATTTTAATATATATATATATTTGAATTTGGAATCAAGATTCGGATTTTAGAAATGTTGGATTCGACCAATCTATAATTATTATGCAAATCTAATTGCAGGAAAATATTTGTATGCATCTTATCAGACCATTTGGCATACAGGCATATTTACACTAATGAAGTAGAGATGGTAAAAAAAAGACTTTAAGGGAATCTACCCGCCTCGGTGGCGTAGTTAGCTAACGTGCTAGTTTCATGTTGAGCTAGACTGCCAAGGACGGGGAGATCGAGGTTCAAGTCTCACTCAGGTGAACTGGGGGTGGTTTATCCTATATGGTTTTCCACTCTACCTCCACACAAACGTGAGTTCACTTCCCCCATTTTTAACCTTATCAATTCCTAGCCCATTAGCATATATCCCAAATGGGTAGTAATACGCGGTGCTAATCATTATTATTATTATTATTATTATTAGATTTAAGATAAAATCACTGCATTTGTTTGTAGAGAAAATTTAAAACAATTAAGTTAAAGACACCACAGTACATCTGACCGGGATTCAAACTCCTACCTCCCCAACACTAGTATACCAAGTCAGACATGACTGGCGTCTTTGTCTACATACAGTGTGAGTATTCATTTGTTGAAAATTGTTCTGATTTTAGTTTGCAACAAGTTGGTAACTAGTTCAAGTGCAAGTGATGAAATCTTTTATTCCTATATGAAGTTTGTTTTATCAGTGTTTTAGATTTTATTTGTACACTTCATAATTTGTATTGAAATGATATAATTGTTACCCGCTTTTATGGCCGCATGGTCTAAGGCGCTACTCTCACAGTAGGCTAGATTTCCGATGACAGGGAGATTGTGCTTCAAATCTCGGTAGGGTGTTATGAGGGTTGTTTTTCCTGAATGGCTTTCCACTCTCTCTCTCCATTCAAATGCGGGTACACTTCCTTAAAATATAACCTTTCTCATGTTTAAAACCTTAGCATAATTAGTATATTAGCGTGTAACCGAAATGGGTAGTAAGACTTGATGCTAAAATAAATGATAATATTGCTAGCAACAAAAAATATAACTTATATTCTTATTTTTATTTACTTGGTCAAACTACCCTCCCTGGCTACCTGCACAGGCTTATTTATTAAAATAACGTAAGAATGAATGTTGAATACCCTACGAGGTTTAGTTTAAGCAATGACAAGAAATAAGCTTATCTGCACTTTGAATCAAGTTGTTTCTTACTCTTCTTGGGTCGAATGACTCATACATAACTGAGTGGTGGGCAACGTGCATCGATATTCAGGCACCGTGCATCGCTAGTCAGGCAAAAGGACATAGGTCGAGAATGATTGACACAGTAAGACTCCCCACCTAAAGAGCTTTAAATCATTCCCTAAAAGTTTACAGAATAGAGGCTTCGCCCCTAAGATGATTTTTTTTTTCAAAACCTTCAGCAAAGCATGTAGGTGGTGCTGAGCCAGGCTCTTAAATATAACTGTTAATTTTGGTTATGGGTTTTGACACAGGTTCGACTCCCTGGTTTTTACATCTTCCAGCTTTGTCACAACCCAAAGATTTCTGGGAAAGGTAAAGGTAATTATACTCAAAAATATTTTTCAATTTTATCTAGTGGGGTGACATAGGTCATTTTACCTAAAGTTTTTTCTCATAAATTGCTCCACAGCAGGGCCGAATTTTGCTTGACACGTCATCTTTTATTTGGTACACCACAGACAATGCTCATCTGGCATAAATATTAGGTTATTCATAGTTATTTTTGAGCAGGGTCGCCACAAAGGGGGGGAGGGGGGTAGAGGCAAGCAGGGCGATCACCCCAGGTGCCGTGGACAAGGGAGCCCCTCGTACCCATTTGTGTTAGTAAATCGTTTTAAAAAGATTGAATGTATTATAAAGGCATTAAATCAGATTCCAATGGATAATGTTGCCAAATTTTTAAAATAAGTCTTGTAAGCATTGAAAATAAAATTGTATAATGTGTTGTGTTATAAAACATCAGTGTAATTAAATTGGTAAAGTGAAAAGAGCAACCGATGTAAACTGGTGAATAGTGAATGACTATGTTCTGAGCATTTCACAACTACAACAACAATTTAAGATATGTTACTTTTAATTTTTCGAATTGTTTGAAATAAATACTGTATTTATACTCATATATTTATTTAACCCTGTTATTCAATAATAAAACATTGAGACGTACTCTATATGTGTTATGAATAAATTATGACTATTTGAGCTAAAAACATAATTAAAAAGTGTTAGGTATAACCTATGGATGATCTAAAAAAGTGTTTTTTATTGGTGACACACCGCACAATAAGGGCTGCACAGCTTGTTATTTTCTCTATAGCAATAACCCTTAGAATTATAGTGCAAATACGAGATGGTGTGATTAGTGGGTATGAGGAAGGGGGGCGATTCTTACAAGACTGCCCCAGGCGCTGACTTCACACGCGGCGGCACTGTTTTTAAGTTATTTTTAGGCTTTTTTGAAAACAGTTTAGGGTATTTATGTTGAATAAGTAATTTTTTTTAAATATTATCAATATCTTATAAATACATAGATACTAACTATAATTTTTTTTAATTGTACAGTTGGGGAATGAGAAACTCATATAGGCAATTAACCTTGTTTCACTCGCTTCGGTGGTCACATGGTTTAAGGCGTTGCTCTCACAAAAGACTAGACCACCAATGACAAGGAAATTGGGGTTCGAATCCTGATCAGGTGTACTTAGGGTGGTTTTCCAACTTTATTTTTCACCCTACCTCTACACAAATGTGGGTAAACTTCTTCTAAATTTAAACTTCCTTACCCTAACTAATGTACCTAACTAGTACATATCCGTGTAACCTGGACAGTTAGTAAAACATAGTGTTACAAAACCTTTGTATCCTCTTTGTAGATTGGAAAATACAAATTCCTGGTGAGACAATACAATTAAGCTGGAAAGTGTTTTGTTCGGAGGGTATAGCTTTATTTCTTAAGCAAGATGTAAGCGTTTATTTGCTAAAGAATTTTCATTGCAAACATGTTTTTGGAGAGATGCTACTTGTAAAATGCACAAAGGAAAGTATATATATGTTCATATGTATATAATGCATTAAAAAAACTATACATAGTTATAAAAACTATACAATTGCTCAGGAAACTTAATGGGAGGGGCGGATTGGTAGCTGTAAACATCAGTGTTCTCCCCAGGGCCTTCTTGGGCCGGCTGATTTCACTGACCCCCTGGTTAAAATTTGAGTGATTCCCATGGTACCAATATTTTACTTCCCATTTATATATGTCAATATTAAACTACAGATGTGTCTTTTGTAAAGAAAATGACGCTAGTATAGATGAAAACTTATATCCTAGCTTGATAGCAAGGGTTTTATTTAAGGTCGCGGTTGTTAGCATTTTAAATGCTAAAGTGGAATGGACCTAACAACTTCTTTTCTCTCATTCTCATTTACTTGTCCTTTAGATGAATCAACAACTAAGATTAAGTCAGTCGTTCACAGTTCTTCTGTCTTTTCTGTTCATTCGTTCATAGTGAATTTAGTTTTATGCTAGCAAATTATAATTTGCCTTTAAATGTTTAACATCATATTTTAATTAAATAATTACCAGTAAATGATAGCTTCTGAGCAATATTAATGTGTAGCGAATATACATCTTCATAATTCAAAGTAAAAAAAAGGATATTTGGGCGAAGAAAAGGATGAGGTTTAGTCGAGGAAGGGGATGAGGGTTTGGCCGGGAAGTTGGTGAGGGGTAAGTGGGGAAGAAATGATGTACTGGGAGGAATGGGTAGGAGAGTACCATTAGCCATAGCGGCAAGCTGAGTATTATAATTCCGTGAGCTAGTGCACGGCGTTAAATTTCGTGAACAGTTACATATTTAGTTTTTCTTGGTTTCAATACAGGTGCACGAATATAATAATATCAATAAAATAACATAAAAACCTACAATGAGTAAGAAGTTAAAGCAGAAAACTACATTCTTAAGTTTCTTTAAGAAAAATAAAAGTGTAAAAACAACAGAACCAGCTATTTCTGTCAAGGACATATCAGAGGTGGGTCCATCTCTTGAAATACAGTCTGTTTCAAATAAAAAAATGTGCTTCTAAACATCACTTATCAGATGTAAACAGTGAATGGTTACAAACATAGAGTTGGTTGGTTGGTGGTAAAAGATAATGGATTGATGTGTTCCACGTGTATTAAATACGGAAAGAAACGACCCATAAACAAGGAGGTGACTTGGATGACAAAACTGTGCAAAAGACTTTGAAAAGAAAGTTTAATTGACCTTGAACAAACTAAGTTACACACTGATTCCTGTTCAGATATAATTAAAAACCGTGTACTTGAAGAAACCGGATTAGGACAAATTGAACAATCAATTTCACATTTGAATAATTTGCAGAGAGAGACTTTTGTGAGAGCTTTAAGAACTATGTATTAGTTGGCACAAAATGTATTACCACGCTATACAGTGTATGAAAAACTGCTTGAGCATTGTAAGGTAATGGGTTGTACATATTTAAAACATCTTGATATTGGAAAAAATGCACATTACACTTTGAAAAGAGTAATGCAAGAATTACTTGACATTTTAGCTTTAGAAATTAAATGTGAAATACTAACAAATACACATTCTGCAGATGATTTCAGTGTTTTCTGTGATGAAATGACAACCATCTCAGTTTTGAAGAAGCTTATAATATACATTGAATATGGTTATCAACTTAAAAAAGAGATTAGTGTTAATTTTATATCAACATGTAATATCATTGATGGCAAAGCTTAAAATATGACTAACAAATCGGAGCAGCTGACATTGTAATGTATCCTTTTGTAAACCCTTAGATTATGGTTATTCTCCCTCTCTCAACTAATAAATATGCTTTACATATTTATTAGTTTATCTTTGATATGTTTAATTCACTGTGTTGTAAATTTGAATCGAGCGAGAGGTCTTCAATCTCCGCTAGAATGTGTGGCGGAGATTATTTTCTGTCGCGCATGTGCATTCTTTGTTAGTGTTTTTTTTTTTTTTTTGTGTACGCGTCCCTGACACCACACCAGTTTGTTCTCGCGAGATATTATATTCGGTCGCCATGTTTCTTTTTTCTCTTTTCGGAGTTTTACTATGAACCAAACATTACAACCTTGCGGGCAAATTATTATTTAATAAAAATGCTTTTATGACCATGTTTATTTTTCTTTTTTCAGAGTTCTACTACGAACAAAACATTACAACATGAATGTTAAGCACAAAGCAGCAGCAAAACTACTTAAAGATGAAACAGATGGACTCATGGTTAACTGCTATTGTATAAACCATCGTCTGCCTTGTGTTAGTCCACAAGCAGCTGTCAAACTGCCTTATTAAGTAAAATTTAATGATATTGTAAAGCAACTGTTTTTTTCTTCCAAAATTCCCCTGTTAGGATGGCTGGTTGAAATGAAGCCCAAAAAATACTAAACAATCCTCATATTAAACTTAAAATGGCTAGTGACACTAGGTGGCTGTTTGTTGACTATGCTGTAAAATCTTTAAGAAAATCCTTCTTGAGTGTCATTGATGCACTTGAAAGAGAGGCCACGGAAAGAAATTACATCACAGCTGATGGTTTAAGCAAATACATGAGAACATACAATTTTGTAGCTTCACTTATTATGGTTTCAGATGTGCTACTTCATTTGTCTAAATTGTCTAAAGTTTGGCAAAGGCAAGATGTTAATTTAAAAGAAATAGACCCAATCTTAGGAGCCACAAAACTATGCATTATGGAATTAAAAGACACCCCTGCTAATAATCTTAAAAGTTTTCATCTCTATATTGCAGGTGAATAATCAGACCTTCGAAATGATTGTTCAGATGCTAATGGTAATGCTTTGAAGACTAAAATCTATGATAAATACAAAGACACAGTTACTAACCACCTAGAAGCAAGATTTCCAATTATGTCAATCATTTCTTGTTTTNAAGAAAAAAAAAAAAAAAGGTTTTTGAAATTTTTTTTGCATTTTTTTAAAAAAAAAAAAAAAAAAGGAATTCTGCAATCGTAAATTGTGAAAATAATAAACTAGAATGGCCGTTACATCAACAATGTTTAAAGGATAGTCATACAAAAACTAGATTCAAAAAAAATTATGCTTAGATTTTCAACAACATCTGAGCTCAAAGAATCTTTTCCAAACTTAGCAAAACTAGGTACCTATACCTGTAGCCACAGCTGAATGAGAAAGAGGATTTTCTATTCTTAAACAAAATAAAACCTGTTTAAGGAATTGCATGAAGTAGAGTACACTAAATAATCTGATGGTGATTTCACTAGAGGGATAAGATGCAACCGACTTTGACTATAGAAAAGCTGCAGACAACTGGGCCTCTAAGAATTAGCAAATAAATAATGTATACAATGTTAATCTTGAGTTAAAACAACAAGATGCAAGAACTAAGCTTTTTTTAAATCAAATTTTAATATAAAAAGATTAATTTGTCAATAAAACAGTCTATTTTTTAAATACAAAATAAAAGTATTATTAAATCCAGTTAGTCTTCTGATATTTCATCTGAAAAATCATCTCTTTCTATTAGTGCTGGATTTATCTAACTTTAGGTTTCTAATTAATTTAACAATCCAGGACTGATTTTTACGTGTTTAGTTTTAGGTGTTGCCCACAAACTTGTAATGAATGGGTCTGAGGTAATGAGTGACCTATTAAGTACGTCAGTATTTGTATCAATTCTAGAAGTTTTCTTGCAAACACTTTCCTGTATTACCTGTTGAGTTTATTATTGCCTCCTGAGTCTGGATGAGTGATTCTGCAACTCCCTAATGTACACATAAAACTTTTCCAAATGTATTTTTAAACCACAATTTAAACATTCTAAAATGACATTAAATCTTTTGATCAGGTCCAAATCCCCCTGTTATTTTTGCAGATTTCTCCGCATTAAAAAAAAAAAATCCTGTTTGTATTGCCTGTTTGCTGTTTAGGCATATTTATTAGAAAAACAACTCACTTTCGAACATCCTTGTCCTTTTTTCTTCTTTTCAAGCACTTTTTATTTCCTTTCTGATCTTCTAAGATTGGCATGATTTTATTTCTTAACAATAATAAATGTGAAGATTACATTCAACTAATTGAGCCCAAGAATGTATAGATGATAATCCAAAAGAAAGGAAATCTTTGTTTACTTACTTTCTTGATATTGTGTTCACATTGTTCATTTTGCTTGTTTGTGTTAAAGCACATGAAGTGATAGCATTACAGACCTTACCAAGCATTATATCAAAGTAGACTTTAAAGTAGCTTGTATGCCCTTAATAATAACTTATTAATAAGTTAAATTAATAAAAATAATAACTCAAAGACAGATAAAGCAGCTAGATACATAGAGGATGTACACCGTTGTAGCGGAGTGAAAGGAATGAACAGGGTGAGTTTGGGCTGCGCATGTCAAGTGCAAGTATATACCTGTTAGGGCACGTTTCAGCAGTGAGGAAACAAATCACGCTGTCATACGCTAAAGATGTTCTACTATTGAAAACAAAAATAGTTTCACTCTTTTGGTTCAGTTGAAAAATTGATTTTTTTCCACCTTGATTGCTGACATATCACACTGTGCACCACAGATCCACACACATTTTCACACACTCAACATTCTCATTTATTCTTTTCCAAACACTTTCTATATCATTAGCATTTATATCAACATTGCATTCATGCTCTTGAATATTTATCGGATATTTAAATACATATTTAAAATCGTTAACATATTTCAAAGTACTATATGCTGAGTTAAGCAAGGATTAATTATATTTTTAGATTTGATAGTATAAATTACACACACATTCTTTTTAAAACTTCTTGGCTTTCAAAAACATTTTACTATCTTTTTGATCCACACACAGGCAAATTTGAAGAAAATACAAATATTTAAAAACACAAATTGTCCTATTTCAAATGCACCAAATTTTATTGAAACCTATTGGAAACACAGCTATAATTGGATGTGCAAAAACACATTGTTATTGAATGAACAAAGTATGTGTCTTATTTAATAGCAAAGAGTTTTAAAAGAATAAACATATTTAAGATAAATTTTTTATTTATAATATTAGAAAATATTATATGAAATGTTTAATTTTCAGTAGTTATAATGGAATACTTGCTTGTAATACTAAAATACTCATTGAGAAAAATAATTAGCTTGCTGTTTTCAATGTCTAGAGCTATTTGCAGTAGAGAGTCATGGGTTTGATTTGAGGTTAAGGTTGAAAACATACCAAACTCAAACTGAGTGCTTCTGTTCACTTAGTGGAGTTCAGCTTGTGAGTTGTGTTTATCTTAAAAATTGAGTTAGAATATAAAACATATGTAGTTAGATTTGAGAAACGATTATAAAACCCAGTTTTTTTAAAAAACAAGTGATTTAATCCTAAATTAATAAAACTTGTGTCGTATTAGTGGGATGTCTTCTTTACTTTCCATTGTGAATGCTGGACTTCTTGTGCTTGGACAGGTCAAAGCGATGCATGAAACGTTTTCCACACAAGTCACACACAAACTTTCTCTCCCCAGAATGTCTCACCATGTGCTTCATAAGCCCCTCCTTAGCAGTGTAAACTTTTTCACAAAGGGAACAGTGTAATTGTGCTTTTTGCAAACCCATTGTTTTGGGATGAACTCTTGTAATATGATGTTTTACATCATCCCTCCTTTTAAAACATCTATCACACAATGCACAAATAAATCTTTTATCTTCTGAATGNCATTGTTTTGGGATGAACTCTTGTAATATGATGTTTTACATCATCCCTCCTTTTAAAACATCTATCACACAATGCACAAATAAATCTTTTATCTTCTGAATGTGTAGCCATATGACTTGTAAATTTGTGTGAGTTGCGGCATCCACGACCACATATGTCACATATGTATTGTGTTTTATGTAAATGTACAGTTAAAATGTGTGATTTTAAGTGACCTAGATTATCAGAATGATAACCACAGATTTCACACAAGTGTTCTTTGGGTAACCCACCGGGCTGATGTTGTAACTTGTGTTTGGAAAGAGAGTATTTATTTATGTAGCTTTTTAAACATATTTTACACTCATATCTTTTCTGATGATTGTACTTATGTTTCATTAATTGATGTTCTGTGGAAAATAATTTGCCACAAAAGTCACAGTCAAATTCATTCGTTGGGAAGTGAAGATGTATATGAGATATTAAAGATCGTTTTGTTCTCACGCACTTCCCACAAATATCACATGAGAAGTTATCTTGCCCATTGAAGAGCATTTTCTCATGACCTTTTAAAGTATTTATTGTAGATTTTATTCTGCTGTAGTCATTTAATCGGACTCCACCTATAGAAAAAGAATATTTTTATTTTTTATTTTTAACACAATAAAATGAATATAATAACATAGATTGTAGGTATCATTTTAGTGTCTATAACAAGATATAATAATTCTGATTGTCCAACATGGTATTCAAACTGTTTAAACACACGTAGAAAACATTTTAATAGAACACTGCAATATTTTTAACAGTAATTTATAAGTATGAGATTAATTTCCCTAATTTGTTGGGGGAGGGGTGAGAAAAATATAGATTTGGGAAACTGTATTTGCATTTATGTATAAAAAGAGTGATAATACATTTGAAGATCTAAGGAAAAACATTACTTGATACACGTAGCTGAGTTTCCCCAACCAGATCGTCAGCAACATCGCCACAAGATTAGATGGGCTGGGTGATCTACTTTGTTAAAATAAATGTGGGTGATTTGTGAGTTATAGTGAAAAAATATTCCTTAAATTCTTTAGTTTCCTTACCAGTGGTCATGTGGTCTTAGGCATAGGGTGACCAGACATCCTACTTTTCCCAGACATGTCCTACATTTCAACTCTCTGTCCAGTGTTTGAGAGGAATTTAAAAAAATTACAAAATGACCTACATTTTGACAAAATAATTTATTTTAAAATGTTTAGTGTTATTTGCTCTCAAAGTGATTTGAGTTTAGAAATCCTGCCGTGGGGTGGCATTTCAGTTATTGCTAGCAGTCTTTGAGAGTTTTCGTCAGCAAACTTGCCACACCTACATGTTGTTTACGTGCTCACATTGTATCGGCTGTGTGTATGGTATCAGGCAACCAATCTCAGCAAGCGTCCCAATTATTTACCGTTCTTTCTGTAGATC
>CABFWB010007885.1:7742-21362 GCA_902151455.1 Timema bartmani
TTTTTTTTTAAATCTTGCAATGTGTCAAGGAATTACTGGTGAAAGGGCATTTATAATATTAAATTGTAATATAAAATCATATCAATAATAAAAAGAATAAGTAAATATTACGCCCGAATATTCCATATTGTTAAATATTGCATTCATATAATAAAACACTATTTTTGACCTGCCGTCTTTCTGTATATAATTAAGTCTGGTTATCCCTAGTTTATGCAATCATATTACCCTGGCATCTCCCCTTGTAACTTAATCTTTCTACTTATATTTATATTTTGTTGTAAGGAGGACCGTGTTTCCTTTTTTTTTGCATATTGGATGGGATTGCTTGGGACGTATTACGTGTCCAGCATCATCAATAATAATTACTCTCACAGCCCACTCTTATTTACATATTTTAACTTATCTTTTTTTGTTGATTTCCATTATTTGTATTTGGGCCCCTCTAATCAGAGAGTTTGGGCTACAGGCAGTCTAGTTTACTCCGAGAGTAGCGCGTTAGAACATGCGGCCACTGAAGCGAGTACTTCGCTGTTCAACGTGACAATTTTATTCTAGAGTCACGCATGTTTTTACAAGCTATTACAGTAGTTAACATACATTTAGAATAAACACAATAGCCAAACACTAGCCCAGATGAATATAATTTCAGAATGGTATATGTATGGTATTTCGAGTATCAAATCCAGCTTCCTCAATTGTAAGCTCTCTCTTAACCATGCCTTCATTTATTATTTTATATATACTCTTATTGATTCAGATACAGAAGTTACAATCACAATTATAACACATCTCGACTTAATTAAAGAGAATTAGCGAATTTATATAAACCTATTTATTATGTCTCGTTGAAGCATCATGCATACACTTTTCAATTACAGCTATAAGCGATAACCTTTAAATTAAAAAAAATTAAATTAGAAATCAATTAATCTACGTAGAATAAATATTAATATTACAAACTTAATCCTATATAAACACTTGAATATATGTACACAAATTTTATATATATTTATAAAACAGACAAAATACACAACAGAAAAAAATAAGAAAAATTTAAAGGCAAAATGAAAAAGCTTGGAAAAATTATCATATGAAAATCGGAGACCTAAATCATTGAGGAAGTGCAACATAAAATCTTAGCCCTTCCATGGTGGGCATCACGTGATTATTTTGTTACACAGAATTGATGAAAGCCGAGCCAACACATCCCCTAATCTAGGAAACCCCTTCGCCTCCGTTGTAGAATAATCCGCTTTATCTTTTAAAATACGTCAATATCTCTAACTTTATTTGACATTCTTGGCATACGAGGCGATTTAATAATCATTAAGTAAGGCTTGAAATGAATACAGACTCGAAAAAATTATAAATATAAATAGGCTTCAAATTATAAAAATATTTCGTTCCAAAATTCGAATTAAATGTTAATTTTCACCGTTGATTTCATGGGGAATAATGGTGAGTGTGAATTATCTAATTTTTAGAATTAACCAATCTCGAATTAGCCATATCCTACTGTATTTTTATTTTTATTTAAAGGAGACTGATATTTAATAGTCTACACTCGATTGCGTGCGGATTTAACATTAATTGTAATTATTATTTATAGGTGACCTGGTAATCTAGGGGTAAGGTGTCGGACTTCTGTGCTGCAGGTCCGGGGTTCAATCCTCGGTCTAAGCACAGAGCTATTTGATTTCCAAACCCTTCCGTCACCTCTGACAAGACTTGTATTAATCACAACTTGTGACTGTGTGGAGTGCCAGGCCTCCACCGTGGTTCGGATTCCACGTTAAACTGTAGGTCCTCCATTTCATCTCGCAATCATCCTACCATTACACATTAGCGTAAGTGCGTATAACCCAAATGGGTAGTAAGACGCGATGCTAATAATGATAATAATAATAATAATAATAATAATAATAATAATAATAATAATTTCAATTTCCTTTATTATAGTGTTGGCCAACAGTCGTAAGACCTATAACAGGCCAGTACTGAAAAGTACACAAGTACCATACAAATACATATATTTACACGAGAAAATAAGATAAACAAAAATGGCTAAATAATGTTAATATACTGATGAATAGTTATGAAAAAAAGTAATTAATAATGATAATTAAAAAGTAGCATTAATAACAAATAACTAAAGAGTGGTTAAAATAAATAACAATATTCAAAAAATAGATCAGAATATTGTAAATTTAAATATTTTAGGCAGAACCTCTACATGATAAATTATTGATATGGGATTTCCTTAAATAACTCTCTGAGTTAGCTTTTCTTTTATGAAAGAAGTCGAATTTGACAAATCTAGAATTGGCGCTATGGATACAACGACCTATAGGGCTTACCTTATAAGAGCTATTGAGAAAAAAATTGTTTTGGATTACGAGAAGCCCGAGAAGGGATATGAACGCCTACATGATCAAGGGCAAATTTGAAAAAAAATTTATTATTGAAAATATTAAAAACAAAAAGGGCATCACAATAAAGTCCACGTGAGAAGAGAGTTTGGAGCCCTAAGAGGTTTCGAATTCTGTCATAATTATAATAAATCTGGTTACTAACAAATTTATCATGGCACGCAGCTACAAATTTTCTTTGAACGTTTTCCAACCTAAGAGAGTCAGTTAAGGTAATGGAATTCCAAGCAACAGTAGCATATTCTAAACTTAAATCTAACCAGGGCGTAGGACAGCTATAAAAAAAGTCAACTTTCTTAAATGATGAAGTAATAAATTTAATAAGTCCAAGTATTTTCAATGAATGGGAAATTACATGGTCAATATGATAGTGGAAATAAAGTTTGTTATCCAGGAGAACACCAAAATCATTAATATAAAGGGTGCGAACTATGTTTTCACTGCCCAATGTATGAGTAGAAAAGAAAGGATTAGTTTTCCTTGTAAAAGATATAGATTTGGTCTTAGATTTATTAATAGACATTCCAAAGACCATTGTAGAACACCATTTACATCATTTTGTAAATCTATACAATCTGCAATAGATTTGATAGTTTTAAATAATTTTACATCATCAGCAAAGAGTAAATAACTAGACGAGTTCAAATATTTACCAATGTCATCAATAAACACATTAAAGAGAAGAGGACCTAAATTAGAACCCTGTGGTATGCCACAGGGTGCTAAAAATGTATTTGAGGTGTGTGAATCAATTTTAATAGTGAATGATCTTTCATGCAAATAACTGCTGAACCAATTTAGATATGACTGAGAAAGTCCAAAATTACCAAGTTTAGAGAGAATAATACTATTCTGACATAAGTCAAATGCCTTACTTTGGTCAAAATAAATAGCTTCAGCCTGACCTTGGGTAGAGACTTGATGGGCAACATGTCCAAGAAATTCTACTAAATTAGTGACAGTAGATTTATTATAAAGCCATGTTGACTATCTGAAAGTTTATTTTTAAGGTGGTGGAAAGCATGTCCATGTATGATTTTATCGAATACTTTGGAGAAAGTGTTTAAGAGAGAAATTGGTCTATAATTACAAACAAACATAATAATAATAATAATAATAATAATAATAATAATAAATTTCGTACACTATTTGTAAATCATATTTGGTAATTTCTTGACAGCAATGGCAAGCTTTTTTCTCGTTTTTTGTTGGTCATCAATTGAATAAAGGAATATTAAATGAAACTACAGTCGCGCTCCCACCTCTTTACGAAGGTTAAGAGTTCGCCACTAAATTGTCGTTCACCGCCAAAACTATACGTCATGCGTGATGACCACCCTTCCATTTCCTGTCGCTTCTTCATGTATGTGTCTGCATCGCGTTGCACCGATGCTTTATTGAACACTTTTTTTTCGCGCTAAACAAGAGTTTCGCCAAGCACATTAGTTTTTTAGTTTAATGTTTTCAATGTATCTTATTTAATATAAGGACAATAATTTATATTTTTCTATTTATTTGCTCGTACAGCGATGTATGCCTGCATTTACTAATATATTATGAATGTATTTTATAAATGACACCAAAAGTAAGATTTTACAGAAGGAAAATATCTAATAAAGTAAAAAAACACAGATAAAAATAAATTTGTTTAAAAATTGTTTTTCTAAATTTGATATGATTAAACGTGGGATGAACGGAATGAGTTTTTAACCTAATAAAAGGGTAATTTACCCAAAATAATAAGACAATAAACTTCGATATATACCTTAAAATAATATTATTTGGACCAAATTTTGCAAGGGAATGGCTCAGATAAAATGTCACTAGAAAAAAACAAAAATTGTTCAAACGAAAATAAGGATTCAATTTTTTTAATACTAAAAAGCGTATGATAGAAAAATTTAACAAAATAAGTAGTTTAAATATAAGCATACATGTATAAACAGAAATTTAACTCGCGTAGTAATGGTAAACCTTAAATAGTCTTTAACAAAAGTTATTTTTTGGTTCACGTCTTACTAGCAATTCGGGTTACACACTTATGTATTAATAACGCTAATCGTTTTAGGAATGAGGAGGGTTATATTTGGAAATAATGTACCCGTATTTGCGTGGGAAGGGAGATTACATAACTATTTAGGGAAAACCACTCTCCTTACACCCAATCGCGATTCGAACCTCGATCTCACAATCATCGGCAGTCTAGGCGAGAGTAGCTCTTTAGACCATGCGACCACCAAAGTGGGTGACATTAAAGTTAATCAAGAGAATAGCTCCTATAAAATGGCTGATTCAATGCACATAAAATGTTTATTGCTTGATTGAGAATGTTGAAAATAGTAATAGTAAACTAGATATGTATCTTTATTTACTCTTGAATAAATTTGTTTTAAAACTTTTTGGATATAAATTCCTTTCCTCTCCCTCTCCCCCTCCTTGTAATATTGAGTTTTCAGTGATGCGACCCCTCCCCAAAGTTGTGATTGGATAGTGATTTATTATGGTGCTTATATTCTTCTATCGAGTCTAATATCAGAAGTTTGTATTCCTCAATCCATCCCATTAAATTGAACACACGCATTGACTTGTTAGGCGATTGAAAGTTTACACACATTTTACCATTATTTATGAGTGTAACAATAAATCATTTCATAAGTATACTTAATTTAATCCTTGTCATTTTGAAGAATCACCTCATTAAAAAAGGACGACGTTTATAGTTGTTTAACCTAAAATAGATTTTTAATATTACATTCAATTCATTATTATTTTTTAAATCGTTAAAACTTTGATTAATGATTGTAATATTAAAACAGTAAACCTAATCTTAAACGACTAAAATAGGCCCCACTTTGAAAATAATCAGATTAGAATGATTGGTTAGTTGATGAATTTCAAAGTAGCCAGCTTTTCGAAAACTTTTAAATGCGTAAATTTTAATTATTTGGTACAGCGTCTTACTACCTGTTCGGGTTATACGCTTAAGTATTAATTGCGCTAGTGGATTATGAATTGGGAAGGTGAATTTAGAGGGAGTGAACCCACATTTGCGTGGAGGGAGATTGGAAAACCATTTAGGAAATACCAGCCCCAGTTCACCCGACTGAGATTCGAATCTCGATCTCCCGGTCCTCGGCAGTCTAGATCAACACGAAACTAGCGCGTTAGCTAACTACGCCACCTAGGCAGGTAAATACGTAAATTAAATAAATAAGGGTGTAAATATTTTTATACGCCTCGTCCAAACTACTCACATTTAAGTACACTATTTGGGGTGGTGATTATGAAGATATTATTTAGATTAAATCACCAGTATTTGCGAGGAGTTAAGAGTGGGGAAGCCACAAGAGAAAAAACTTCAGTACAACCAACCGTTTGCCACCATTTGCTACATGCGACCGGCATTTGAATACTGACCTTCTCGTCACCTACAAACCAAACTAGATGAACTTGACGACTTAGTCCACGTGTCCACTAACGCTGAACTATCCTCCTTCCAAGCAAATGTTGGTGCAGTTACCATTAGCACCACCATTAACCCTGTGTTGACGCATCACAAAACAAATATTCTTGGAATCAAGCCAAAGCGGAGAAGAAACTTAGCCCAAAAGATCAATATTTGGCGATGTAGCCCTCTCCAAAATGAAAACAGGAAAATAAACCGTCAACAAAGAGATATACGTCGAGGTCAGTTCTGCTGCAATACAGAGCCTCTCGTGACTTGCGTGGTTTCCAAATGTATAATAACCAAAGAGATAGAAAAGTAGAAATAACGACATTTCAAATTAATTGGAACAGAGCATATATTTTGATTTTGTGATTCGGTGAATAAATTGTAATAACGTACAAAAATAGCATCTTTATTTGAAGAGAAAATATATAAAAAACACAGATCTAAACAAACTTATAATCCGTCAAGTAGGTCTCAGTTTTAAAACAAAACAAACTAGAACCATTTTGGGCTGAAGCGGTTTATAGTTCAGTAATTTGGTCTAAACAACTTTATACAAACTATAGCAACATGAAGGAGGCACTTTTTTTCAAACTCTTTATTAGATAGTAACCAAGTGTTTGTTATATTTTTAAATATAAATAATTTGTACTTTGTGTTGGGTATGGAGAATAAACCAATAATTTGTATCTTTATATTTATTTTTAACGCTTCATATGTTAAGTATTCCAAGGAGATAAATGAAATAACATGACTTCGTAAACTATTGCTAGTTCGCGCCATTAATTCACACAAGATGGCCACTAAGCGCATAATAAATATTACGTCAGAGACATATAATATTTGGAGGAATAATAATTACATCATGGACGTGTCACCAGTTCGCGCCATTTAGTAGACAATATGGCAATGAAGCGCATGGTATTTTTGAGGTCAAACACGAGATGTGTTCTGCTTCTCCGTTAGCCAGGTCGTTGTGAATTATGAATATTATGTGTGTTTTCATACAACGTCAAAACTAGACTCACAAGTTTATCACCTATAGGACCTATTTTTAAATTCACTTAACCGAATACCCACACCAGTAGTCTAGTAGACTAAACGTCAGGATTATCCAGTTTAGTTTGCCATTGACTGGAGAGGTCGAGGCTCAAACCCCGGCAGGTTGCATTGAGAATGGGTTTCTTAAATGGTTTATCGCTTTTCCTCCATACAGATATTGGAGCATTTCCCTTTAATTCTACAGTTTTCATCACTACGTCATTAGTGTAGTTAATTGTGAATAGTCCCAAAGACCCAGAGTAAAAAAAAGTTTACAGCTGGGAAGTGAGAGGTTATGGATAAAAATCTTAACCCAAGACAAATTCCTTAGCCCCATCAGTAGAGATTTTAATATCCTAGTATTGTATAATTTATACAATATATTTAATTATTCTATGGAATTAGGAACTCAAAAGTTCATTACCGTACTTACAAAAATACGCCACCTATCCCTATCTTGAGCTAGTTCTAACCAGTCCCCTCATTACACCCTATCTCAACCTGAGCTAGTTATATCCAGCCCACCTCATTACACCCTATACCCCTTGAGCTAGTTCTATCCAGTCCACCTCATTACACCCTATCCCCCTTGAGCTAGTTCTATTCAGTTCCCCTCATTACAACCTATCCCTACCTTGAGCTAGTTATATTCAGTCCACCTCATTACACCCTATCCCCACCTTGAGCTAGTTCTATCCAGTTCACCTCATTACACCCTATCCCCACCTTGAGCTAGTTCTATCCAGTTCACCTCATTACACCCTATCCCTACCTTGAGCTAGTTCTATCCAGTTTACCTCATTACTCCCTATCCCTATCTTGAGCTAGTTATATCCAGTCAACCTCATTACTCCCTATGTCTATCTTAAGCTAGTTATATCAAGTGCACCATTCTAATGTTATCCTTCCAACTATGTGTAGATCTTCCAAATGGTCTCTTCCCAGTGGATTTGCCAGTCAATACCCTGAACAAGGTTCTAGATTCTTTCATTCGTGCTGCATGTCCTGCCCACCGTAATATAAGAGATTTTACTATCCTGACAATGTCTTGTAATAAGTATAGGGTATATAACTCATCCTTATGTAACCTCATCCAGTCCCCAGTATCCTCATCTCTATTTGGAGTAAATATATTCCTATATATACAGTATACACAATAATTAAAACTACTTTAAACAGTGCCTGGAATCAAACCACGGTTTAGTATACACAGCGGTGAGGAGTGCAAGTATTCAGTGCTCCCAATGATAATTGTTGGAAATTTTGTTTTTAACATGATATTGGCAGGTAGGTCTATAATGGAGTAAAACTTGTCAATTTCATATCAGTGTGAATGAGTTCAATAGTTTCCACAAACGAGACCGGATACAACCCCTGTTGGGAACTGTAGACTGCTGCCTTTCGCAGCACCAATCGGATAAGCGCGAGAACAAGGAAATATTTTATAACTATAACAGATATCTCCACTAATTAGATATTTATGTTTTAAAAATTTGGAAAAGGGGGTGCTTTACGGTGTAGCTATCTGCTAATACTTTCTTAAAGGTCACACCTAGTTAATTCTTACTAATGTGTCAATATTATTGAATTTACAGGATTTAAAAATAAAATAAAAATAAGGTTATCAACAACTGCTCTAATACTGTTCTTCGAATAGCTAGTAGCTCACCTGCTTCCTCCCTTTGCGGGGGAATAAAATCCGTCCCAACCTGTACCCGAATAGGGTATCTCGCAAAGGTGGTCGGCCAGCGTTTAGGGTTCAACACTTCTCGGCTCTTGACCATGGGTGAGGCTCCTAACCATGTATTTGCCTCATCCAACTACTGAGACCGGAAGTGTCAGGTCGACGCTAGCGTGTTCTGTTGACCCATGGAATGTGGGGCTTAGTTCTCGACAGGATGTTTCGAGAGTGTCCTCGCTAACCCTCCTCAAATGTAGTTTCCAATCCTAAAGTTGCCTTTCCTTGGAATTCATCTAACGCATAATATCCCTTTACATGGGATAACTGAAGGGTGTTGCCTACTTCGGAAAATTTAGATTAATCGCGATGTACGAGTTGTATCTCTAGTAAGACAGTCTTGAAATTCTCCTCCTCCAACTCTTGGGACCTGAGTGCCTCCATCCCTCACTATAATGAGCTTGACAATGAGTAATTAATTCACTCCACTAGAATGCTTGTTGACATACTCATCCTCCCCTTCTTTCGATTCCACATACACATAACGCTTTTGCTATAATCTTAATGTTCATCCCTACTTTACTACGTTGATTAAAATTAATTTAATTCTTTTTTTACATTTTATATTTGGCTCGTTGAAACCATTTATCGACACTTTGTAGTAGTCTTTCCTTGACGTATCACACTATGGCCCTATCTTATTGGCTACGCCATAGTGGAAACGTGAAAGGTAAGCTTGCTACCTTTAAAAGTAAACGGAGTGTACACTACATTATTTTAGGAAAATTTATTTTAGGTATTCCTATAAATAATTCAAATGTTTGTAATTGTAGATGGTATTTTTTTAAATGTCATATTTGACGAAAAACTAAAAGCTCTTTTAAGATTCAAATTAAGATTTGTGTTGATCGTATTGGTAGGCATGTGGACTAAGGTGTCTGGTTTGCTGGTGCTGAGAAGGCCAAGGCTAGAATCAAGCTTAGGTATACTGTGGACGTTTTTGTGCGTTTGGGTGCTAATTATTAATATGATTTAAAAAATATTATTGCTTTATCTACTTCAAGTCCATTAGGGCTAATAATAAGAATTTTATCAATGGATTATGATAAATTGGCTTTTTCCCTCTTTTAACTCGTGCTTTATTTAAGGCTTTATTATTTATATGTGCTAGTTATTATATTGATAATATTAAAAATTACCCAGATATTTGTTGTATAGGTAATTTAATATTTCAAATACCCTTTAGACCTTTATGTTTTTGTATTTCTAATTTAGCCCTATGTGGTACTTCATTTCTATCTGGGTTTTATTCTAAGGATTTAATTCTTGAAATAAAATGTTTAAGATATTTAAATATCTCTTTATCAAATAGCACTCTACATCCACACAAATTCGTGTACCCTTTACTCTTAACTATACCTTCATCTTCAATGCATCATCAATGTAATTAAATGCGTATAGTAAGACGTGGTACAAAATATATACTAGTCAGTACTTAAGTAGGCCCTGCCGTTGCCCAGGGGACGTCATTATAATCTGCCCTGTAAAAATTTGAAAATAAAAATTATAAATAAAAATTATGATTAAATCTTAATCCATACCATTTTTAATATAGCTAGTTTTTTTAAGACAGCATTGGGGGGCACAGCACCCCCTCAAGTCCAGCACTCTGAGTGTTACCACACATTGTTTTCCCCCTATCCCCACTATACCACTTGAATGTGAGGTACATGACATCCTTTTCATAACAAACAACTCTGCAAAATGCGTGCGCAAGGCGAGAACAACAAAATTACTATTTTAAAATGTCTGTGAGCTAAATACTGCCCCACTCTTAAAATGCAACACAGGCTCTTACGGACACTTACCATCTCTTTCCAATCCATTCGTTTCCTTGTTAGCGCTGCCTTTCTATATACAGCGGAGTTGCCATTTTGTAGCTTAAAAACTAACATCGTTATTTCTATAAAAATAAGCATGCTATACTTTATGGAATTATCTGATGAAAACAATTTTAACCACAACAAATATTTTAAACTACTTAGTTTTAACAAAATATTAATTGTCTCTGTTTTGCGAGTTTCCAAATATATCACGTCATAAGTCTCGTTACAATTGTGGGGAAAAGCAAATAATTCTATGGTGGCTCTAATAATAGTCATGAACAACGCCTGAAAAGTATTTAATGGCTATCTTTTACAGGAGTTTCGAAAAAAATTAAAACAAATTATACTTCTTAAAATATGTTAGTTAACACATGAAAAAGTTTTCTTGCTAAAAACTTTTTTCTATTGATTTTATATGAGTATGCTATGGCAAAGAAATTATATGAAAATTTAAAATTTATTTTTGAAAAAGACTACCGGCCAGTAGCACCTTCCATTCATTAGTGGTGGCGTTTTGAATTTTCAGAATGTGTAGTAGCTCAATTTTCACTCCAGCCGGCGTTGCACAGCATTGTTAGATAGTTGTGACTTTGGAACGTGAAGATTTATGTCAGCTCATCCAATTCACATATACATTTATAATATTGGTTATGCGTACGTTTTATCAATTTTACATTCAAATAGGGAAAAAATATAGTTCCTCGTTTGTATATTTCAATAGATTGGATTTTGTTGCCGTTTCAGATAAAACGTTAAATATTTGAAAATATATTCAATGTGCAACAACAATTTATTATACCACTGGTAATGCACTTTCGGGTGCAGAAACTTTCCCACAGGCGTGATAAATCGGTCTAAGGAGTTATATTCTCATTACACTTTGTAATCGTTAGCAATCAGGTAATTGGTAAATTGTTGGATAAGAGACAGACTGTTGTGTTTTTCTTAGTATTAGGCTAGTTTTTAAGTCATGTGTTGAAATAATTAATGTGTTCAAAAAGTGAACGAAAAATACATCCGATAATTTTTTTAATTTGAAGTCAGTTTTATCAAGTGATATTTTCATAGTTCCAGGCAAATACTAGTACACACTCTTAGCAACTTTTCTCAGTCTTAAATACATTATATTTTTGTTTTAGATTAGTTTAAGTCGCATATAGCAAAAAANCTTAAATACATTATATTTTTGTTTTAGATTAGTTTAAGTCGCATATAGCAAAAAAAAACAACAGGTGCGATACATAGGCCTAGCACACAGATTAATAGAAACAGATTCTCAACCTTACGGGGATTTTGCTACGCTCCTTTTGCCAGCTTGAATCCTTCAACACCGGGCTTCGCTAGAGTCAGCAGTGTTGCCAACTCTATAGTCTCTAGCGATCGTACATGGACCTGAAATAGATTGTATTTTTACCAGTAGGATACTACTTTCTGACATATTGATAAAACCACAAATGTTCATAAAAAAACATAATTGATGTAAAATGTGTTACTTTATAGCAGGGTCACAGGATATTACTTTTATAAAATATCCTAAAATTGGGCTGTACAGGTGGCAAAGTTATAGAAAAAGTAGTATCCAGATCGTACAGTTGGCAACACTGAGTGTCAGTGCTGGGTGATAATGGGACTGAACGTAGCGATCCTTGTGGTGAAGGACTCAAGCTGGCAAAAGTAGCGCAACCATTTTAACCTTGAGGCTGAGTGTCTGGGGAGGTATATTATTTGTCGGTGGCCTGGCACTACATTTAAATATTAATATAGCCCAGCTGAGTTAAGCAACAATAAATTATCCACCGATAACGGCCGGAAATGTGAACTAATGTCCTCTTGGGAAGACAAAACACAGCTGTTTGAAACTCACCTTAGTATTGTGTTCTGATCATTAATTTGGCGCAGGCCTACTTGGGGTTTATCTATTTGATCTCAACTGTTATCGAACATAAAGCTATAATTGACTTTTATTATAATCAATCTAATACTGTGTGGATCAGTTTGGTGATTGTTTAAGAAAGTGCACACACATTCGTAAGGATAGAGGAGGGAAAAACATTTGTTCTAACCGACTTGTGAAAACCATCTTCAGTTTGACAAATTATAATTCACACCCAACCTACTCATCACAGATGATTTTGTACATTGTCTATTTAAAGCAGGTTTAATGTAGTAATAATAATAATAATAAATAATAATACATCATTTTTGGCATAAATCAAACTTCAAATATATATCCATAAAATGTATCAACTTTGTGTAACTTGATTTTTTTCTAATAAATAAATATTGTCAATCTGTCTCAAGTGGATAAGATTTGGCAACTGTGCGTTTCATAAGACCTGTACTGCAATGTTAGAGTGAAACAACCTGCCGAGGTTTTTTTTATTGCAATTAAAGCCTTTGTGACGCATTTGTAAGTAGTAACCATTCAATTGTTGACAATTTAGTTCATTAGTTTTCTCAAGGAAAAAAAAAATACTTAAAACCTGTTTTGCGAGGCATAGAAGCTACATAGTCGCAAAATTCGCAATGTGTATCAAGATAATAATTTGTTTGTGCGCGCTATCTTGGAGTGAGACGTGTCGCGACTCTTAATCCAGCGTGTTTAGCTGTCATAGGAAGGAAAAATGCAAGGTTATTCGTAAAAAAAATAATAAGATTACTAAGTCTAGCATAAAAGGTGATCTGCTTCGGTGGTCAAATAATCTAAGGCACTGATTATCAACCTTTTTCAACACATGGCAATGCACTATTTTTTTTATTTTACTAGCACCACGTCTTACTACCCGTTATCTATTTATTAATTACACTAATGTATTAGATATTAGGAAGGTTTAGTTTAGAGCAAGTGCACCCGCACTTGCATCGAGGGAGATTGAAGAACCATTTAGGGAAAACCACCTTCAGTACACCCAACCGGGATCGATCCCCGATATTCCCATCAACAAAAGTCTAGTCTATTTTGAGAATAGTGCCTTAGTCCATTCGGCCACCGAAGCGAGTGCTAAAATTGCTAAGGCACACCATAAGTTCGTTTAAGGAGAGATTTTCGTATCATTAAAATAAATGGTACGGCACACCGCACAGACTTTCTCTCTCTTTCTATAAACTCGTAAGATTTCTGAACGGAATAAT
>CABFWB010007886.1:0-21359 GCA_902151455.1 Timema bartmani
CATAAATAACAGACAGGTTGATTACAAGATAGTTTTATTTTTATTCAACAAATAACAATACTCGTAAGGAGAGAGAGAGAGAGAGACATGCCTAGCGCTAGTTGCAAACATCATACATAATGGCCATTTCAAAAAAAAATATCATTATTAAAACCTGGGGCAAGACCCCGAGCTCAAAGATGGCCGACAAAAGAATCCAAATACATTTATAGTTAAATTTACCTTCGTACATTTCAGTTCAGAATAATTATAATGACGAAGATAAAAATGATAACCTACAGGTTTAGGCACTACCATAATGGAATTAGCTCGCCGCCACCAGCGACTCTCAATTTTCTACAGTAATTGGCAAGGTGCCCTAGATAAAAGTTTATCATGACAGCCTTTCTAAGGTGAAATAAAAATATACCACAAAGATGCATTATAGAAAGATTTACTTTAGTTGAGTAAACTAACAACTAACAAAGCTATCACACTAGACACGCGGGCTCGCGGCCACTGGTTTGATCAACAAAGTATCAATCTGCAATAGATTAAATTCTCAATAATACAAGAAACACAATCATTAGCATGATGTGACTAAAGTACCAGAAGGGTATGACTCAATAAATTATTTAGGTAAACAAAGATTTAATCTTAATCTAATATCGCCAAACGGTAATTTTGAAATCATTATTGCCAAATGGAATTTTGAAACAGACAAACTAAACCTATCAAACACTAAATTGTCTCACCTAAGAGCGTGTAGCGAAATGTGTACCGGCACAATACAGCCCTGCCATTTTATACACACGATAACAATCACGTGCTCTCAAAGCACGGGAAGCAATGATGGGAAGAGGGTAAGAGGAGTGCACTTATTCTAGAACTTGCTCGCTGAGCCTCGGCGTAATTCAAACCGCGCGCCGCCCAATAGAACAGTTACTATCAGCGACACTCTCGTCGGCGCGCACGGACCTGAGCATGTCGATCGTCTCTTGTTTTTTCTTTGGGTGAGGCACACCCGGAGGTGGACACCAAACCATGGTCTCTCAGTTCAGTTGGATTTTACTAGAACCGCGATGTGTACGTTGTGTGTAGCCTTCGTCGGGACGAGCCAAATGGGGGCAGAACCGTTGAGCCAAACAATCCTTTTCTTTCCATGTTGTAACAAGGTTACAACAAGACGTGTATTAATCACAATTTGTGAATGTTTGGAATGCCAGGCCTCCACCGTGGTTCGGATCCCACGTTAAACTGTAGGTCCTCCATTTCATCTCACAAATCACCCTACTATTTCACATTAGCGTAAGTGCGTACAACCCGAACGTATATTATTAAGATGCCGTGCTAATAATAATAATAATAATAATAATAATAATAATAATAATAATAATAATAATAATAATAATAATACTAATAGTAATAAAACATGTAATTATGTATTCGCTGTAGTATACAATAACCACGCCTATGTATAATAAGACAGTGTAGAAACACTGTACAATGATGTAAAGTAATTGCAAGTGAAGGAAGCCAACCTTAAGGTTGCTTCATAGGCAGGTAAAAATACCTCGTCGCCTTTTGGGAGTAAAAAAAATATTTCACCTCGTCTCTTTACTTATCTTTCTTTCGGTGAGCTCGTAACAGATTAGAGAATGAGGAAGGATGAAAGACTTGTCACTCAAGGCCGGGATGATTCATTCGCCAGTAAAAGCGATAGCTTTGCCACTCTTTTGGCTTATATTTCACAACAGCTCACTGGCTTGATATACAACCAATCTACTTCCAAATTTAGACACTGATCGAGTTGTTTGAAAGAAATAAGAACATTACTATTTCAAGTTGCTAGTAATGCTGCTCTTGTATATTAAATCGTGATTTACATTCATGTACATAAAATAATTTAATACTTACATTCATGTACATAAATTAATTAGGTGCTTATAACTTTATTTTTTAGTTTTGTATATAAATATTTCAATTTTTAGGTTAATTTTCCACAACCATCTAACTACCTAGGCTTCGGCCAGACTGTCAAGCGAGCGAGCGCGCCAGCGACTGGGTGGCCAAACTGGCGAGCGTGCGAGCGAACGCGTGATTAGCACATAGCTCTCGATGTTTGTTGACGAAGAGGCTCCGAATCTTGGCTCAATGAACTTAGGGTAATTTTTTACAAGTGTTATTGTTGTGATTTTCTCATCCTCTCTCCACGCTAATGGCGATTCTTATTTGTAAAGGCCTACTTTGATAATATTGAAGTATTTTAACATATAAATTTTATACATATATATATGTATGGTTTATGATCTTACCAATTAAATTAAGCAGTTAGTAGCAAGTGTGCTAAACCTATCGATAATAATAAAAATTTCAAAATGAGAAGTTTTCTTAGCACTCAATGAAACAACATACAATAATATTGCCTAGCGCCTGTAAACTATACCGTACCGGTTCGAGCGCGCGCGCTTGAAAAATAGAACCGCTTCTTTCTTTCAAGCGCGCGCGCTCAATCGCTAGCTCGCTCCAGTCTGACCACCTCTCATTAGAACCATTGTGTTCTATTTTATATTTTAGTCGCTCGCTCGCCCAGTCTGGCCGTCCCCTATGAATTATTTGCATGTGCACTAATTAATACGCTAATGTGTTATACAATAGAAAAGTTTAATTTTAAGGGAATTGTACCCGCATTAACGTGGAGAGTGAGTGGAAATCGACCATTCAGGACAAAATCCCCCTCTATACACCAGAATGGAATTCTAACCCTAACTTCCATGTTATTGGCAACCAATTCTATTGTTAGAGTGACGCCTTAGATCATTTGACCCTTTGGGTAAATCCCAGCCGGACAGTAGCTTGAACTCTTTTAATATTTTTTTAAACATCTTATAAAATCATGACTAAAAAATAATAGCCCTCTCCAGTGGGGACGTGAACAAAATAATCTCTCTCGTCTAGTCTAATTTACAGGGGGTAGGTAGGCATGAGTTATGGCATGATGCACTCTGCAAAAGATAGCGGGGTTCAAATTCAGGTTCATACATGTCAAAGGCGGAGTTTCGCTTTGAAAGTAGACCCACTAAGTCAGCATTATGAGACACCTTTGGCGCGTGAATTTCCCTGTTTTTGGGAGGTCCAAACCACTGACCTATAAGGACATTTGTGACGGAAATATACCTGAATGTCAATGCTACAGAAATACATGGTTGGAACATAACAATTTCCTAATTCTGTTTCCAAAGTAGATTGTGACTAAAATAAACACTGTTGGTCACACCGATGGGGGAGGTAAATGAAATCACCTCAAGGCAATAATCGATTAAGACAATGGTTTGGAATGGTTTACCTTACAAAAGGGAAGAATAAATTCGTAATGATAAAAAAAAACTAACCCCTTCGCTGTTACTAAATTATGCACAATATGTTTACATGATAGTTAATTTTTGCCTAGGTTTGAAAATCGTCCTCCAATAGGATATTGTGATAATACTTTCTCTTCACAGACACAGAGACAGTCATTTATATCTTGTGCACTGGTTAGCCACTGTTATATACGCTAAATTGGTAGAGTTGAGGAGTTTAATGTACTCATATTTGCGTGAAAAGGAGAGTGGTAAACCGTTAATGGAAGACTGCTCACACTTGACAGAGATATGACTCCCATTTGTTTTTACTCCTTGAAACGTACTACATCACTGGCTGTCCGATATGTTGCGAGGATATATGTGAATACTAATTAATAAAGACCCGAACCCCAGCCTAACGAACACTTCTAAAAGTTATAAGAAAATACTAGGTGATAGAATTGAAGTGTACAGAATTTTTGTGGAAATTCACACCACCACATTGTCTAAGGCGTCAGGCCCGCAATGCAAAACAGCTGGTATGTTTATGACTTTAAGTACACACGACAGGGATACGAAACCCGATATTAGCTTCGCGACATGGTGTTGTACCGGGAGATCGGATTTCTAATTCCCGTAAGGTGTTTCCCAGTCTCTCTCCACGCATATGCTGGATTCCTTCATTGTCCCTACAGCCCCCCTTAGAGTAATTTTTATTGTTTCGAAATAAAGGTAATTATGTTGTTATCAAACCTATGTCAAATATAATCATTTGAGCTGGAGAACCCTAACTGACCAAAGAAGATGGCAGCCCCTGCAGTTTAGTATATTGCAAGAGTGCTGCTGTCTTAGATCTGTGACTAACAATGTATTATTCTAGAGTAATCTATAGTGAGACTACCTAGCGGCAATGATCTGAAATACATGGTCTAGAAACCATCCCACTTGGCATGGCGAAAAAATATAATTTAAACGTGAAAAATTCCCTGGTTTCAACTGCTGACAATCGAACCTAAGACATTTGTCTCCGTAAGAAGACTCACTGCCTATTGAACTTGACCATCAAATGTAAATTATTGTTCAAGTAACCCGTTTGGTAAAGAATCCTAGAGGATTAATATATATAACATATTTCAGGAAGAATGGTGGCACCTTTCTCCCACCCCACTGAAATTCACTCCTATTTATGGTCTAGATATGTCTGACCTGTGACTCCACCCGTAGTATTTGATGACTTTTTAATTCTAATGTGGATAGAGATATTTTAAACTACTGTGATATAAAGCTTTTAATGACCCTGGTGCTTGATGAACCAATTAAGAGTATTGCAAACGGAATTTATAATACGTTTAGAAATTATTTGTTTTTCACTAGGAAAAGTTTGTTAAATAACATACAGGAAAATTCTATTCGTGCTGAGCAAAACCGCTGAGGACGGGGATATCTAGCTTCGAATCTCGCTCGGGGGAACTGGGGGTGGTTTTTCACTCTCCCATTACGCAGTCGGGTTGACTTCCTCTAAATTCAAACTTCCCAATTCCTAATCCACTAGCGTAATTATTACTTAAGCGTGTAACCCGAAAGGGTAGTAAGACGCGGTGCTAAAATGTGCTGAGTTCGTGTGATCTGTAGATAATATGTGTGTCAGATCACAAGATAATTACGTTTGAATTTCCATTTTAGAAACAGGTTTTGGTAATAGTTATGGGAAGGTCAGGGTTTGATCCAACAGCAAGTTAATTTTGGGTAAATTTTCATAAATCGTTTTCCACTTCCAACTCTTGAAAATTAAGATACATTCGCTTAGTAAATCTAATTTATTCAGCCTTACTTCTTTCCTGTGATAAATATTAGACATGTAGAACGCTGTGTGTGTGTGTGTGTGTGTATTGTAAACGGACACTATATGTTTTAATAAATATTCAGGGTAAGCTAAACAAATCCACGTCATAGTATTCAATTTAAAAGCTATATTATAGATTCCTTAATCAGCACCAAGCGTATTTAGGGAGGTTTTTCTAATAGACTTTACATCCTCCCTCCGTTCAAATGTTGGTACACTTACTCTAATTTCAACTTATGTTTAAGTGGCTAATTTGTTTGTGTGAATGTTATTTATTTTTTCAACAAAATAAAGTTTCGAGCATTATGGTTTTAAAATTTTTTTTTTGTTTGATGTTGTTGTTTCAATGCCATTTTGTATTTGTTGGTATTTCTAATATTGATTCAGAGTACTCATTATTGTATTTGATATTACTTATGAATTTATGTAAAAGTTATATATTATTTCATCAAAATATATTTGAGAACATTAAATGATATTTAAAATTAAACTTGTTTTTGCGGTTATAAGTGACTCAAGGAATAAAACGGTGGTTTCTAAGATAATTAAAATGTTTTAGCCTCGGTGGCGTAGTTGGCTAACGCGCTTGTTTCGTGTAGAGCCAGACTGTCAAGGACGCGTAACTAGTACTTAAGAGTATAAACCGCGCTGGTAGTAAGACGCTGTGCTAAATAAAAAAATTACAATTTATAAATAAAAAATGAAGATATTTGAGTGTTCGTGTGTTTGTGGGTGTGTGACACCATATTTTAAACCAAAATTAGTTAAAATTATAAACAAATATTCAAGCAGTGAAATAATAATAATAATATACGTATTCCTCCTTTCTGTTCATATATTCTACTTACTAAAGCTATATTAACAACTACACGTGCGTAATCAATAAAGCTTAACATTTACCCGTCTGCGCTATTTAATATTTTATTCCGTTAAAGTTGTCACGTGTATACTGCCAGCGCCTTTCTGTCTTTGAAACTCCAACAACATATTCTAGGGACAGAACGGGTGTTTGCAATTTGAAACGCCATATTCTTCTCTCGGGTTTTGCAACTACAGGGGATGAAGCACCCGGCGAAAGATATCGGGGTTCGAATCTATGTTGGGTGAGGTTGGGGATTTGAATACCTGCCGCGGTGTACTGTCGGTAGTTCTCACTAAATGGTTTCCCGATCTCCCTTCTCGTAAACGCTGGAACATTTCCTTACTTCTGTCTACCACATTATCTTCGTACACCGCCACCAAGGGTCCATGGTGGTATGGCGGATACCTACACACGTACATGCTAACAGTAGTTATCAAACAAAACAAAACAAATGTTGGTAGGCTTTTGTCGGGAGGATGGCCCCACCAACGGTTGCTCGATATTAGTTTCCATCTTAGTTCGGTACAGTTTAAATTAAATAAAACACCTGTTAATAATCATAAATATTATAGCGTTCTGTATTTTTTCATATTCAAAATTAAACTCTTATATTATGTGTTCGTTAATAAATGCAGTCCAGAAAATAATTATTAATATACAACCAAATCTATAAAGGAAAAAAGAACATCACCGGGTACCACGTGTTAGCTAAATAAATGGTGACTGGAGGGGTTCGGGGTTTTAATCCCTGTCATGCGTGTGTACTGAGGTCGGTTTCCTCACACATCCTCCGCGGGCTATGCCCCGGACGGTTGTAAGAATACACATTTTGTTTTCTACTACCATACCGATGCGGGTACATTTCTTCCTTCATATTCCCACTCTACAAACTAGCACATTAATGTTACTATGTCTGCATGGTTTTCCAGTTTCACTCCCACACAAATGCGCCACTGTGTTTAAAATATTTATAATCAGTAATTAGCTACCTTCACCAGTGGGCACACAGTCTAAATGTCCGACTCTTATAGTTAGGGCTTTCCATAGATGGGTGGATGTTGGGTTCGAATCCCTACTTGGGCTTTCTGATGGTTGGGCGTGAGGTTGGAGTTCTAATACCTGCTGAGGCGTGGTGGTCCGAATCCCAGTAGGGTGAACTGAGGCCAAATTTCCACTCTCTTTCAGCGCTAATGCGACTGCACTTAACAACATAAAGATGCTGGAAGGAATCATTTTATTTTATTTTCGATAAGACCCACCTCGTTGGCGTAGCTAGCTAACATGTTAATTTCGTGTTGATTTTGACTGTTGAAGACGGGGAGATCGATGTGCGAATCTATGTCGGGTGAACTGGGGGTGGTTTTACACTTGCCCTCCAGAAAAATTTGGATTCACTAATGGGTAGTAAGACGTGGTTCTAAATACCGATAGATTAACTTGTTGGCTTCATGGCAGGGAGGTAAAGGAGATTGAATCCTGGTTGACCGCATCACTCAGCCTTCACACAAGTGCAGGTACATTTTATATCTTCATCCTCCCTACCAACAATACTGCTAGTCCTGACAGGGGGTTGAAAAACAAATCGCTACGTCCTACGTGCATGCTGATCACTGTTTCAGCGTTAGATCCTTAAAAGCAAAATACATTTACACTGAGAATCCATCTTGACTTGCCATTACGTTGGAAGAACTTTTTTTTGTACGCAATACTCCCAATTTGGAGGAGGGGGGTTGAGATGAGGATTTTAATTACCTGACATGATTTAATATACATTGTCATCCAAAGAACATAGAAACCAATTTAAATTGGTTTGGGGCGTGGAAGCTAGCTCGTGTTCCACATATTTAATATAACTACGAAATTATATCATTTGGTTTTTCCGTTGGTTTTATGTCTTGGTCAGACATTAATTAGTCTTCGTGGTTATTAGCCAAGGAGGTATAGGCCATATGATTGATCAACTTATTTTATATCACTACATTTCTCATGTGTTTTCTAAAATTGGCCCTTTTTTTACCATAGTTCAATTTGGTCGACTAGTAAAATAAAATGACTGGGAATGCATTTTATAGTCATTTTTGTATACTTGCATCGGTGTTCGCATGGTCTAAGGTGTCACTATCGTGTTATACTAGACTGTCGATGACAGGGTGATCGACGTTTGATTCCCGTTCTGGCGTACTGAGATTAATTTTCTCACTCCAAGCAAATGCGAGTACACATTCTACCTGGTTTAATTATATATAAATGAAAATCTGGTCAATCAGCTTAAACCATTTTTTATTTTGCCTTATTTTTTCACTCTCACAAATGTGGGGTGCACTCGGAAAGAAGTATCTGATTGGACGACCGTTCTAACAGGAATTAGCGGTACTATCTCCATGAAAGTTATTGAGGTTCGAATCCTTATGGGCACGCCATCTAAATGTCAGGCTAATTTAATTTTGGTGGGGGATGTTGGAATCGAATCCCTGTCGGGTAAACTGTTGGTAATTCTCCCCTCAGGTGAAAAATGCTGGAACATTTTCTTAATTTTTCCTACCGCACTATCATAATTAATATATATAGACGTTTTGCCAGAAAGTGTGCGTGTAACTCATCTAGTTATGACAGGGAGGTCGTGGGTTTGAATCTAGCTCGGGTGATCTGGGGGGTGTCTACTCTCCCTCACTCCACGTAAACGCTGGAAAATTTCTACCTTACTCCTCCACTAACAGTGGTCCATGATGTTATGACGGATTCCTACATCTGTGCATGTCGACCGACTATATCAAACAACCAATTTTAGTAGACTTTTTTTGGGGATAGCAGCCCCTAACTGAGGCTTCCGGGGCCCCTGATTGTGCATAATCAGGGCTATGTCAATGCTCTCTTGTTGCGTCATCAACCTAATAAGCGATGACGTCACCGGAAAAAACCATTGTCGGGGGAGGGTTGCGACATCATTCAAGGTCATGTTCTATTCCTATCTTGATTTGTCTTGTCTAGCCGCCAAATTGGCACCAGGGTTGCAATGGTGTCACCAGGAAAGCCCATTACCACATTGATGGGGAAGGGGAGGGTTGTAACACTAAAAGAAATTCAGGATTCAGGGGCTTGTGAGAGGGAGCCATTGCTGGCTACTCACACTCTTTGCTAAACGGCCACCGGGAGAGGTTCGTACTGCACATTCCCACCCTAACTAGCGATGCCAATATTTTATGGGATGTCACGGGAGGAGTGCCCGATGCTAAGGACTGCACGTTCCCCCACCAATAAATAAAAATTCCCACACTTATAAATAAATAAAAAATACCCACAGATATATTCCAACGCCAGTCACAATCCTACCCAGACTTACAATCCAATGGCACACATAAGAAACCAATGCGCACACATAAAAAATCAATGTGCAAAAATAAAAACCAATGGGCACACATAAAAACCAATGGGCACGCATAAAAAACCAATAAGCACACATATAACATAAAATTGACCATTACGTCACCCAAACCAAAACCAATCAGCGCTGTGATGAGCGATGTAGGGCAATTATAACGTTAATTTTAGCAAACAGGATTTAGTGAATGTAATGACTGTTTGAGTTAGTTAACCAAAAGGAACCTAATTAATAACCAAACAGTTTTTGTCATTTTAACCGCTTACATTTCTACTGTATTTAAATTTTGCGCCTTACTATAATAATAATCAATTTAAAAAGTAAATATAACGCTATAACTTCAACCAGCAATGTGACCCCACCCGATATATGAAATGACTCAGATAGGGGTTGCGACTCACAGGTTGTAAACGACTGGTCTAGTGCATTAGTTCACTTAGACATGAGCAAGAGAAATTATTTGAAACGTTATCATTGAAATGGTGACTTGTCGGTCTTCCCGAGTGGCGAGTGGAATTTGTACCCTCCTAACACAGGTAACCGCGATAGTCTGAGAAAGAGAGGAAGGGTCTTCATGGAAGGGGTAAGAACTCTCAGACAAGGCCACATATTTCATGCTTGAGTGCGTCAAGTTAAGATGCAGCCCGCTTCACAAAATAGCTTCCAATTCACCAAGTATGCGACGTCGTTAATTAAAGATTATTTTTCGCTCTTTCAATATGATATATTCTACAGAATGTTTATTTATCGAACTTCAGTAGAATGGTAAAATAATTTTTGAGCAGTAATATTTTTTTTTAAGTTTTCATGTGTCAGCTATCAATAAAATTAATTACGATTATTTAATAAGTTTTCACAACTATTATATATCTGCTAGTGAATGCTGTTAGTAGGTGAAAAGTGATGTTGGTGTTTGAGGGGGAAATGAGTGGGCTGGGGGGAGGGCATAAAATAAATTACTGCAAAAGGGCGTAGCATACCCTAAGTACGGCTCTGTGTCCATGTGTCCTTACTGCAGCAGAAGTCGTGATGCTCAATGTATATTTATTACTACTCGTATGTAGCCAACACATTTCCAAAACCTGTTTTGTGCAAATTCCCTTAACTATTATTTTTATTATTATTTTTTAAATTTTATTCTTTAAATAAGTTTTCAACAGTGTTGTTACAAGTATATTTCTATTTTTAGAGGTAAATATCATGAGTATGTTGAACTGGTATACCTGCTTGGTTCATAAATCTTTGAACCAGCACAAATTTGAAGGGAAAAAGTTCACCTGTTTATTCGGGAATAAGCTAACACTATAAAAAAAAATTCATTAGTGTTTTAACATGAATAATGAAAAGGAAATATTGTCAATTAGTGTTATCACTCCTGCACCACAAGGCAATGGCAGGAAGAAAAGAAGCAACTCTGCATCATGGAAGAAAAACAATTCAAAAAGAATGAGGTTGGAATGACTGTTGTTTTAGTTTAAACATTTGGTTGATTATGGAATGCATTAATGATCATTTATTATTATTATTATTATTATTAGTAGTAGTAGTAGTAGTAGTAGTAGTAGTAGTAGTAGTAGTAGTAGTAGTAGTAGTGATTTATACTAGGCTNCTTCTTATTTCGACTATGGCTCAATGATTTGGTTTCATGTTAGCATTCTAATATCATTGTATGTTTCTTTATGTACAGGCCTTCCCAAAGAAGCCATCGTCTTGTAACCACAAAAGAGGCGTCTAAAAATACAATTCACTTGACATCAAGGACATTCGAAGAATGGATCAAAATGTTTATAAAGAAGCAGACATGAAGAAACAAGACGACTTCATGCTAAAGTGCATAACAGTTGAATCGCCACGCCGTGAAAGGCCACGCAGTGGGACTAATAATGGCAAACAGGCGACAAGGTGACAACACGATTTTTCATTCCAAAGTTAGGCGATGGAAAGTTAACTACTGTGTAAATTTGAAAAAAAAATTACTGAAACGCTATATTTTGGCCGGGATCGTGTTCAGAATGTATGGAAACAATTTTTGGAGACTGGCAATGAGCCTGAGGAGAAAAGGGGAGGTGATAAAAGATCACACCATTTCACTGAGAAGAATAAAGCTTTGAAACCCTATATTGAATCAATACAAGCAGTTGAATCAAACTTTTGTATAGGGAAGAATGTCCATCGTCAGTATCTGCCAAGTGACCTTTCCATTACTAAGTTGCATCGCATGTATAATGTACAAAGTGCAGAGGACCTAAGAGTAAACTATAAATATTTCCGTAAAATTTTTGATAATGAATACAACGTTGGGATTAGGTTCGTCGGAATCTGATGTTTGTTCATACTGTCTGATGCTTAAAGGAAACTTATAACTTCTTCAAGAGCCAAACAAAATAAAGGGTCTTGAGACACAGTTGAATGTCCATGAATTAAAGGCAAATGCTTTTTTTTTCAATATGCTTCGTAAAAAGGAGGAAGGCGAAAAGGTAATTAATTTTGACTGTCAGAAAAACTTAATCCTTCACAAATTACCTGATCATATTACTTAAGGCAAATTTATATTTATAATTTTACTGTTTGTCGACTGATTCTTAGACCAAAGACAACACATTTTGTTACATGTGGTTGGAAAGTGAATATCTGAAGGGATCTTGCCAAATAGCCTCTGCGATTTACCACCACCTTTGTCTAACTGATTTAGACGATATCCACACCCTCAAGCTAATTGCTGATGGGTGGGCAAAATAAAAATAAAGTGATGGTAGGGATGTTGTGTGACTTAAAAAGCTCCAACAAGTATACAGAGGGCCATTTTAATATTCCCTGTTATTGACCATTCATTCATAACCCACGATCGAGTATTTGGTCGCATTGAGAAAGAAGTTAAAGGAAAGTCTACAACAATTACAACAATGGACTATGAAAA
The DNA here is from genome assembly GCA_902151455.1 of Timema bartmani. Lineage (NCBI taxonomy): Eukaryota > Metazoa > Arthropoda > Insecta > Phasmatodea > Timematidae > Timema > Timema bartmani. The sequence goes on from CABFWB010007886.1 coordinate 12,325, forward strand.
AATATTCATGGATATTGAGACAGATTTCAAAATGGGAACAAATTTGCCAGTGAGTGACTGTAAGTCTGCTGTCACAGAAACAGCAAAAGATCCTGGAGTAGCTGGCACGGCGTCTTAAAACAGGCTGTGATTGGCTGGATCTGGTCACGTGACCACAACCCCTCTCTCCGAGTGGCTGTTTAATTTCTCCTCCCGTCCCTCTGACCCACTCCCCACCACCCTGATCCCTTTACAGTGTTCCAAACTTGTTTATTCTTGTCCACACTTGTTTGTTCCTGGTTATTTATGTGTGCTAATGGTTTTTTCTGAGTTCTCATTTATTTTTTATGAGTGCTTATTGGTTTTTATGTTTGGATAGGATTGGAACGGGCGTTGGAGTTTATTTTGCCTAGGCCTCCACCAACCTTCCCTTCCACCCTCCATACCACCAGTCACAACCCTTCACGACGCCTCAACCATCCCACTCCCAGATTCACCGGCATACCCACCGCCAGAGTCACCTTAGTACCCACCGCCAGAGTCGTCTATCTACCAGACATCAGAGTCAGCAGAGTCACCCGAATGCCCACTACCAGCGGAAGAGGAGAAAAAGTCCGAAGAACCCATACATCTCAAGGGTTTAACAATGTACTAAAGTTATTCAAACGTTAAAATTGTGGGTGAAACGCCCGATGACTACATAATCAGTCAGGGAAGTTTTGGTAACGTCTTCCTTTCAAAGTATGCCTATTATTTGGATTGTAAGCGACTTAAGTCTAAACCACGCTGTATGATATATCTCGGAGGACAAAGTGTGATGTTTAAAAGTGAATTAAAGAACTAGGCGTGCTCATGTTTCCGTAGCCTTATTTCACCACGTTACTATTCTCACAAACTCTGCTGACGTCATCGGAACCAGCGGTGACATTTTGAAAAACGTGATAGGGGAACGCAGTTTGTGAATAGAAAGCGTTGCTGCAGTTTTTCTCCCAGGAATATTTCTTTCTCTGCATCTCCAGCTGCCATTATGTCATTTAAATGTGGCATTTGGAGGGGTCCTACGGAAAGCTCTCCAACTTTATTCGACACAAACATCAATTTAATCAAACATCTCCAAATCCGGATCACCAGGATGCCTGTTGGGACGAGGAGGTATTGTTCAGTGCATTATACCAGATCGAGAAATAGGAATACAATCGTGTCAAGTGCTTAAAATAACTTGAGAAAAACAAAAGTTATAACGTTGTGCTATTGGAAGAGGCCAGCAATGGACCGAACGTTATTGTGCTTGAGGGTGTGGGAATAAAGTTTTTTTTTGCTATCACAATTATATAATTCCTGTTGCACACTAAACTCTCAACTTAATTACCTAAAGAGGTCACAAGACCTAAATAATATTGCTGCTTGTCAAAAAAAACTCTATGTTGTTGTTGTGGCTGCACGCAATGATTTAAATTAATAAATTGCTGATTGTCAATAAAAACTAGTAGAAGGTTTATATTATTTTAAAAGCACCTGGTGTAAGTTAAGGTGTCAAGTTCACACACACACACGTACAAAAAACGCATTTAAATTATTATTATAAGCCAAACTTATATTCACTTGTATTCATTCTGCACCATCAAGTGAATAAAATTGGTAATTATGACTTTTTAAATATCTTGTACACATACATATTTAATAAATGTAATTATTACTTCTTATACAATAATTTAAATACGCTAATGGGGTAGGAATAATAAAAGGATCTACGAGGGGTAAGTGTACCCGCATTTGCACGGAGGGAGAGTTTGAAATACCGTAAATTTGATAGGACAGTGTTCGAACTCCAAACTCAACTAATCATACCAGACGATCCCCGCTTATTTACTTTTACAGCTCACAAGACCTAAATAATATTGTTGTATGTCATTTATTATTTTATTATTATTGTTATTATTTAAAAAAATTCCTAGAATATGTTGGTTGGAAATCCTTGGAGAATCAAATACAGGAAGGAGATGGCATCATTGCCATATTCATTTATAAATTGTATCTATTGTGACTTTAGATTGCTACCCAAAGAGAAAATTAAAAGATGTAATTATTTTATTATGAATGTTTCAACTTATTCATAATGTTTGAGACTGAGCTTCTAAGCTAAATAAACTTGTATTTATAGGATAGGAGAAGAGGTGTTTGGGTGTAGACGTTAAAACACAAAAATAAATGTTTTATAATATTTATTTACGCAAATAGAAGTTTTAAAAATATATCTCACACCATGAAATTTATACTTGGAATATTTATTTACACAATTAAAAGTTTTTACAAATATATATCTCACACCATGAAAAGTACAATTGGAATATTTATTTACACAAATAAAAGTTTATACAAATATATCTCACACCATGAAAAGTATACTTGGAATATTTATTTACATAAATAAAAGTTTTTACAAATATAGCTCATACCAAGAAAAGTATACTTGGAATATTTATTTACACAAATAAAAGTTCTTACAAATATAGCTCACACTATTAAAAGTATAATTGGAATATTTATTTACACAAATATAAGTTTTAGAATAATATTTTTACAAATATAGCTCACACCGTGAAAAGTATACTTGGAATATCTATTTAGACAAATAAAAGTTTTTAGAAAAATAGCTCACACCAGGAAAAGTATACTTGGAATTTTTATTTGTACAAATAAAAGTTTATACAAACATATCTAACACCATGAAAAGTATACTTGGAATATTTATTTACACAAAATAAAAGTTTAATGAAAAGTATACTTGGAATATTTATTTACAAAAAATGATAGTTATAGGATATATCTTACAACTTTAAGTATATGTTTAGGTGTAGAGGAAACAATCATCAATTTCTTGAGGACGTAGTGGTAATTGTGGCCTCGGTACTAATATACAAAGTACCGTTTAGAGAGTATTTGAATATATATATACAGAGAGACGTTTTCAATTTAAAATATGTACAAGAAAATAAACAAATTTGACTAGAATTAAAATAAATTAATATATAAAAACAACTAATTCTATTTGAATAGAAATAATCAGGTAGGTTGTACTGACGGATAAAAAGTATAAAAAGTATCTGAGGTGCATAAAATAAATTAATGAAAATATGCATGTTTTCATGAAAAAAATTATTAAAAAATCTCAAAATCTTTGAAAAATGGTGTCAGTGAAACTGTCTAGAATGAAAGAAAAAAGTGATTATTTAGCCCGTCTAAAGGATCAACTTTTAGTCATTGCAAGCGCGTTTACAAGGACTCTGATACCCAAACTGCAACGTATTAAAATCATTGGTTATCCGCCGTTTGGTGTACACCGGCCGGTAAACTTTATTCTGCGAAACGGTATATACAGTCGCAAGACCTTTTCTTACAATTTTGTGGGGTATCTGTATGTATCTTTCCGCGGCCAGTTTGGTGACAATCGCTTTCAAAACGTCAAAATTAACGTTGTTTCGGTTGCCATAGCTGATGGTGATCCCGCGAAACTTACATACCGTTTTTGTTTTAGCAGGATCGCCACCAACACAAACTCGGTACGCGTAATTCTTGGGACCGCCAGATACAAAGGCGCTAATGTAGCTTCCCGGACCGTAAATCTTGAAGTTCGTCAGTGAGGTCGCCTAAAAAGTCTGCGGTTGGTGGACTCCAATCACCGGGGCGTTCCGTGAATAGGACGCTATCTGTATCGTAATACAAACCGCGTTCCCCCAATTTTAAAGGATGCTGTATAAGTGCAACATAGCCAGAGTAGTCGTTTAGCAAGCCACCGCCACACTCATGTTAGGGTTTGAGAGCAACGTGCTACGCGCATCCTTGTAAATGAGGAACATAACCACATCATTTACATCAATGACGCTGTCCACGGTGATGTACGGATCCGTCAGGTACTTGTGGATTCCCTAATAGTCTTTGGCAACGGTTAAGTGTGGTAAATCGGGTCTTTGCCCAAACTTTCTCCATAGTGAGTTTAAAAAGAGTTTAGCCAAAGTGCGGAGACCAGGGATTTACAAACAGAGCCGAGAGCAGAGTTTTACCCCTTCCCTCATAATTTTGAATGTAAGCTAACGTCTCATCTGGTGAGGTACACCACTCTGGCCATCCTCTGGCTTCTGGTTTGATTTTCAAAAAATTATCAATATACCCGTGAAACAATCCGCCAGAACGTGCCTGACGATCTTTAACAGATACATTGTATTCCCACAATTGGTGTACTGCTTCAACGGTGTAACCTTTTTCAACGGCTTTCCGAATCTCGTCAATCACCCAGACGCCTGTCAACCAGCGATCTTTTTTGTCGTTGTACTGACACGCGCCTTGGTTTTTCTCCTCCCTACATTTCCTGCACAAGATGAACATTAACTTGTCGTGCATCCGTGTAGGTAATACGGGCATGAATAAATACCGTGGAGGCGTCACGGTAACTTTGGCTATGCCTTCTACTTGATCTATAGACGGACAATTTGGTTCCAAGCGAATTTTGGGGTGGCCATTGGGATATTTTTGTACTTGCAAACGTAAGAATACAATGAACACACATCCAAGTACTTGATCTTCTCTCCACAAGAAAGGTCTATTTCATGGAAGAGTTTGATACAATTTGTACGCCCGCCAAAGAATGAGTCCCTGGGAGTGAGGGGCTCCTTGCTTTACACCTCGTGCTTGAGTACAAATTGTTTAAAGTCCTTGTCTGTGAGTTTGAACGTATTAAACATACACTACCACATCTCTACGACCGTGTAGCTGGCATTCTTAAATTTTTGCAGGCAAGCTATGTTCGCCTCAAAGCGCGTCTCCATGGTCTCGTGGGGGCTGTTTTTGATAGGGGTGGTCATGTTAGGATAACACAGATTGCATCCATGCCAATAACAGTCCCAGAACTGGAAGACCGTGGTGGTATCTTCGACTTTAAAGGAGCCGTCTACACGTCGTCCTTATACATATTCTTCACAGCTGTTACCCGCATGAAGTATAGAGACACCGCGATGGTGACCTCCCAGCAGAGCCATTTTACGGTGACGTGCGACTGTTGGTCTGCACACCGGTAGCCACCGTTAGGGATGATACCAATGATATTCTCCTTAAGATGACTTCGGCGGTAAACCAACATGGCCGCTCCTGCGATTGTACACGCCTCTCTGAAAGGGTCTACCTTTGCTTTGTCAAAAGCATATCTCTAAATTTAAGCAGGCCTTTTCTAGGATCTCTACATCTTTCACGCAATACAGTTCCAACACGCGGTTAAAATCAAAGACATAATTTTCTTTGACCAGCGCGTCATACCACTTCTCAAATTGCTGCTTTCCCTCAACTGACATCTTACCGATGCCGTAGTCCTCCTTTGTTGGATAAGGGACCCCTATCTCCCACGTTTCCTTTTTTATTTAAAAAATGGGAGAAATGTCACTTGGCCAAAGACTCGTCCAAGCCGAATGTCTTAGGCATCTTGGACAATGACATCGGGAGAAAGTTCAGCGAGTCAATATAATGGAACGGGAGGTAACGCATTGATATGATTTTCACACCGTTCATTATGGGCTCTGGAGTCCATTTTATTTTACCTCCATCGTGTATTTTAAAATAAAATTTACATCATAGTCCTTGGCATAATGGGCTAGGAGGGTGATATCCTTAAATTTTGTTACTTTAATTTGCTCTATAAATCCAAAAAATTGAGCCAGTGTGGTATCACCCTTGAATATGCGCTTTATATATCCCCCACACTCGGTGAATGGATGGTCATTTATATAGATATGAAGGCACGCCTTGCACAAGTTTGCACAACACAGAGGTTAGGTTTGTGAAAGTAAGTGTTGACCGCACCTTGAAGAAACGTTTCTTGTCTGCATTCAAAATTATATAATACAATTATGAAATTGTTCTTTTCCAGTGTCGGCTTGGATGGGGCTAGCTTCATACAGTAGAAATGACCAAAAGGATGATGGGTCTCGCACACTCTACAAAAATTCTCATAGCACCTGTGTGAATAATTTGATCTTTCCAAACTGAAAAATTGCCCACAGACCTCACAAACCTTTTTGACATCACAGATCAACATGTGACCTTTGAAAACAACGGGAGGTTTATGGTTATCAAAACATGTTTGGTTTGTGAACCAACGCCAATAGTATTCACAGGCCACAGTTCGACCTCCACTCCAAACCGCTTTAGTGTAGCACTTTTTGCACGCGGATTCACATTTGTGCTCATTCTTATGATCAAATGGCAAACGACAATCACGGCAAAAGTACGAGCACTTAAATGCGGCTGTCAAGGATGTTATGACGTCAAAATGGTTTTGCTTATCGTCGTGAAAATACAAATAAAGGTAGCACTTAAAGAAATGCTCTGGAGAAGTAGGCCCCTCATATAGAACCTGTCTCCCTCAGCGTTCCCTAAACACTGTGATTTTGTATTCTGAGAGGTGTGTTTGCAATTGTTTCAGCTCAGTTAACCCTTTGACGACAGTCAACGCACGGGCAAGGCTGAGTGTGTCGCCATTTTAAATCATAATGATTCCTATATGTGCTAGCAGGAGATAGTTTATTACAATAACGTGCATTCCCACAAATTATTATTCTGGAACACGCGAATTATGTTATCGAGCACGGCTCGAGCGTCTAACTTATTCGCCCGCCTAAAAGAGACGAATACAAGATTCAACGTCAAGTCCGTGCTGTTCAAAAGTAAGCCAACATGATCATTGGTGCTGACACCATGGTTCTGTAGCCGACTAAGCAAAACAATAATTTGCTCTTCAAGCCAACTTAATGCTTCACGATCGCTTGCTGGAATACCAAGATTTACGGTAACTTCTCTACCAGTATAATAGAAACGCTTTAATTGTTTTTTTCTCTTCTCAACGATTCGAAGAGAGACACCATTCGACCATGCTCAACCAACCTGATTTACCAGGCCACTAATTCCCGGCCATGGTGTTGAAAATGGTCCGGCCAGTGGTACGGGTTGATAGAGGACAGCGGATCCCACCTGCCTCACCGCAGCTTGGACTTGAACACCGTCTACCTGGCTCGGTGGTGGTGCTCCTGCGGTGGGGTGACGGATAGGCGGGGGTGAAGCACCGTGTCCTTTTCCCGAATCTCCAACACCCATATGATTTTAAAAAACACAAATGTCTTAGTTCAAACACGTGTATAACTTCAAAGAAAACACTTTAAATATAATTGTTCCAATCATATTTATTTTATCAAACTTACCCTGTTTTTTCCCCTCCTTAAATGCTACGATTAATATATATATATATAAATATATATATATATATATATATAACTTTTGGTATTAATATGTTGTTACAATATTTCCTAAACATAATTGCTTTAACTGATGCCAATATTCGCAAAGTGTATGTAATAAAATACATTTGAACCCTAGGACAATTACAAAATACAGCCCAGGGAAGTTAATTTATCACTATGAAAGGTTAAAACTATTTTTTCAGCCATGCCAGGGAATCGAACCTGGGACCCTAGGTTCCTAGGTTCAACAAACAAATATATAGGGTTTTTCTCTCTTTTTAATAATTGGCTCAAGCAACAATATAATCTCCCTGGTTAATTATTTTACCGGTATATATTTGAATACCTGTAAGAAATATCTGTATACTTAAAACACATTGAAACATTTAAATCTACATTTATCTCCGTTTTTAAATCTCTCAGCAGACGGCAAAATTTTTTCGGGACTAAATTACATGCCATCGCCATCTGTTAAACCGATAAGAAACCAGGTTTACCACAATCGCGGTAATGATTGAAATTTAGTTTTAAATAAGATATTGGGAGAAAACATGTCTTAACACAAATTGGTCAAAAATAGATAAGGTTGGTAGAAAATATTTTTAATGGTCAGAATTAAGTTTTCTATTGGTAGAAATAATGGTGTTTTAGAATTAAATAAAGCAATTTTTTTCATTGAATATTATAATTTCATTTAAATCCGTTATTGTTTTCCAGCCTAAAGCTCGGTTTACTTTTTTATTCATAAAATGCGTATAACTTGAATAACTAGAACATCCACAAATCCGGTCCGCTGGCTGCTAATTTATCAGACCGTCATTTTTAGACGTGTTGGGAATCGAACCCAGGACCAATAATTTAGTATACAGACATGCTATCAAATGCGCTAAGGTGACGGTTGAATTTGATCCAACACATTGCAAACGCGGCTAAAATGACAATTATAATTTTCTCTCTTTTTTCTTTAGATTTGAATGCTTGTAATAATAACCTTCCATACCATGAATATAAAAGCTAATATTCTTTTTGGTTAAACTTGAAACTGTTAGCTCACAAAAGGTTTTGGTATGCCGGTGAAACAACGGTGGTTTGGGGGAAAGAGGACGTGGATAAGTATTGTGTAATAAGCCTTCTATTTCCAACCTAGTGGCTATATAGTATTGTTACTTGTAGAGAGTACTAAAATATGTACTTTAATAATCAAAGAATGACAAACTTACATATCAGGTGGTCTATAACGTCCATTTCACCCCAAACATCAGGCAAACCGTTGATAACATTTCCGACGGCTGTAGTATAGCCCTGTGGGGTGAAACCTGCCTGCGTTGTGATGACAACAGCGCTTGGCAGAGCACCGACCGCGTCTAGTAGCTTATCCGGTACAAGGCCCATCTCCGCCTCACTTCTTTTAAGGGGTGGCGCCCGCTAAATCCACTGCGGGTGTCTCGTGGTGCCTCAGGACGCCGTCCAGCCCGTATGGACCCCAGTAATTTGAAATTAAATAAATACATATTAATTACTATCGTGAAAAAAACTACTGCCAATTCTATAAATCTATAGCAGTACGCTAATTACCCATGGACCAGTCACCATCCGCCAGGCGAATTCCGTCCTCGCTATAAAACGCTAGATGATCCGGGCTATCGGACGCTGCTGGCGCTGTAAGCGTCGGGTGTGCGTCTGTTTGACAGTCTATTTAAGGGTGTATGGCCCAAAATTAATAATATATAAATTATATATATATATTAGTAGGTCTTCTTAAACCAAACTTGGATC